>JALBCR010004595.1:0-140449 GCA_030710515.1 Abscondita cerata | reverse complement strand
TTACATAAAAGGATATATTTAACCATGTTCCTTTATTATTGGTGTTATTTTTTAGGTTTATTTATTTATTCGTAAGGATACATTTTAAATATTTGTATTGTAATGTAAGTGTTATGTATGAGTATAAAGAAGATCAGTTTATTACTTTGTATAGTTAGGTGCCTAACACAGATATGAATAGGTATAATAAATAATATGGTTAAGACAAAGACGAAAAAATGAATCTGTTTACACTGTAATGCACATAAGTTATTCCTACTTAGTTTTTACCTATTTATTACGATAAAACATAGCCATTGTTCTCAAACTAGGTGTAATAAAAACGCAAAACTGTGTAGTTGCGAAAACCGATGAAAACTATAAGTAGTAAAATAGCTGTTATTACGCAAACCCTATTCTCCATTTAGATAAAACTGTAAAGCTGCTGCATATGTTAAAAAAACGTAACTATTTATAGGCATAAATGCCTCCTTGCAGTCACGAAATAAGTAGTAACGCATGTCTCAAAAGTTTTGGCATAGATCGAGGATAGTTTAGGGCAATTTTCTCAGAACGGGTTTAATTAGTTATAATTAAAAGGCTTTATAAATTAAATGTACACATCACATCAAGCCTTTGGACCGTTTTTTATATTAATCTCCAGAAGTTTACTGAAGATCATCAGTCTTAATTGTTGCACATGTTGGGCTTTCCAGCCTTCATTATATACTTTTCTAGACAAAGAGCCCAGAAATTCTCAATAAGTCGAAGACTGCGGTAAATTTGGAGGATTGTCATTTTTCGGCACAAAGGTATGTTTTGAGCATTTATCCAATTCTGAGTGTTACGCATAATGACACGAAGCTAAGTCCGGCCAAAACATAATATCATCTTGAGCATGATTTCTGGTGGATAAAATCAACCAATTTTTGTTAAGAAGCTGTCAATGAAGCTCTGACTATCCACAGCCTTTCCCTCTAACTTGTCTCACATAAGGCCTGGAAATCTCACTAGTTGATATCGCGCACCAAAATAAAACCCTATCAGCAAATTTGGCCTTTTCCCCTGTATTTCACATTGTCTGGACAATTTTCGACATTATCGGTATAAATTCTGTCATATCCTTTGATTTCGGAATTATTTAAAGTAAAGTACTTATTGTCATCCATGATGATGACTTTGTCATTTGCAAAATAAATACGCATTAAAGCACGGGGGCAAATATCTCGGTATCCTCTATCCATCTGATTTTTGCGTGTATACTTTTAGGGTATTTCTTCCTCTTTTGCATGATGTATTTCGAACACTCTCCTTTAGTTCCCTGTAAACTATATCCTTAGAAACTCCGTAACGCCGCAAAGGTTTTCTAAGCAATTTTCCTTCTTATTCTTGGCGTTTCGGGTCAAGTAATTTTCTCTGTCCAGTCTAACAGTCTAGGCTTTCTAATCTTAAGAAAATTAAGGGATGGTATTCCTTCATACTGATTCCTCGGCAATTGTAAGTATATAGTCCTAGCTCAAAATATTTTTGGTTTTTCAAAAATTTTGAACTATTCCAGTTTTAGGCATCCTGTAATTTTTTTGTAAGTAAGTAAGATTAAAATAAAAATTTTAGGACTAATGAATAACTTAAAAATTTATTAAACTAAGAAAATGCCAATGAAGTTTTATTTTTATGCATACGTGTCCATGTTACACGAGATGTATTGTTAGACAAACATTTTACTTAAAAAATTGATTGAGTACTTTGCATTTTGATATTCTGGAATTTTTTGTGGTATGAAAAGAGACTGTATCTCGATATCAACTGAATATTCAGTGTCGATTTTCTTCAACTTTTAAGACATCTTTCAAGTATACATTTTGAGCTCATCACGTCAAGGAATGAAAATCTTCGAACAACAATCCAATATACTGAGGGTCAGGAGCTGGTGAACATTTTAATGTACGCGAAGTGCTACTGGTGGTGCCTCTACAATGTACATCAAAACTGTGATCAGATTTAGATTTCATGCTAAAAACTACTGAATACCAAATTTGTTAAAATCGTGTTTTTATTAAGGGGGATTATTACCAAAAAAAACTTTTCATAAAATTATAACTTTGACACCTTTGTAACTTTTTTTTTTAAACACTTGTACTGAGGTAAGTTAGGTTCAATCGATATATTTTTAGCCCCAAAAATATGTGGTTTAATTTATGACCTACCTTTTTGTTACACACTGTATTACTAAGATCTAATTTATAAGACATTACTGAAACAATAAATTTCAAAAACTGACCTGTTATTAGTAATTGATGCATCAATAAACTACTTTTTCTCTAATTTTGACATGTAAAGTGGCATTTTTCATTATCAATGTAGGTTTGGAAACCATCTACTTTTCGTAACTACTTATTTTATTATTTTAAGTTGCAAAAACCCTACTTTAAAACCAAATTTGTAAGAGGAAAGCAGTTGGTATTTCTCAAACCATGTTTATTATGTTTAATTTCATTATGTACTTCCATATTGTACGTTAAATTTAACGTTTACTCTGTTTTTGTCAAAATTAGAAAAATCTTAGGTAGTGTAACACGTAACGAAAACATTATTTTTTTAACCTTATGTGATAATCGTTACAAGAAATTATGCGTTTCTGTCACTGATTACATAAATAGCTATTCTATGTACAGCTACAGGTACTTTGGATTTTTAAAATCATTTTATCGTAGTTGAAATTTGTGCTAAAACTTTGTGTACATACATTATTATGTACTACTTGGGTTACATTTACGCATTAATGGGGGAGGGGAAAGTAAAAATATGTTTATTATCACAAAAATTGAAAAGGAAGTTTAGGGCAAATAAAACTTTCAATTATGGCTATCTTTAAGTCCAATTTAATACATTTAAGTATAATAACTGCCACAAAAATGATTATTTAAATCATTCATGACCGTGTCAAACAAAATGCGGTTAGATTGTCTCTCTACGGTTGGATATACTACTCATAGGGATATCCAAGAAGAATTCATTCATTCATTGGACAAAGCGCATGTAGAAGAGGAGACACTAGTCAATCCTGTAACGTACAATGCGACTATTAGAAATAGAAAAGTCCAAACAAGCTTACTGTTTTATTTGTTAAATCTTGGTTGAATTTCACTATGACATCGGTTATTACGTGTAATTGTTTTTTTATTTATATAGTAGCGTTGTTCACCAGCATCATCATCACCTTAAACAGCTTCCTCTGATGCTGTAGATAGTAATACACGAAGACATTATGTCACTTATCCATTGAGAATGAATTTTGTGTAAATTACTAATAACATACCAAACTGCTTAAAAAGCAAGCGCGTTTTAGATATTTCTTGACTTTTCTGAATTTTTTTGAAAAACACATACATGTTATAAAACAATCCTATCATTAAGGTACATTTGTCAATAAAAACATTTTTTATAGAACAAAAATATGTTTACTAAATCAACAATTACACAACTTCTTTACTGTTAAATGGTAAAAATAATGTATTTGGAATATTTTAGTTTCATGTAAAATGATTAGCGCCATCTATGTATTCTGAATTACAGTTCACTTTATGACCGATATTGGCAATTGACAGCAAAGACAACAAATATATTTGTTGATTTTACCATTTAAAATCGTCGACCAAAAAAATTTAATATAAATTTTGTGTGTTAAATTATTTTACAGCTCTTAATAAACTAAAGCACTCCGCAAATTTATTTCGCGCTGCAAAATTTAATTCTCCACACGCCAATGTAAATAACTATTACAATGGTATCTTTATAACTGATAGTTAGTTTTGATTTTAAAAATTTGAATAAGAAATTATACTAAGAAAGTTTTAATTGAGATGGATTTGTGTTCAATGGTTTTCATTAGTTAATAAAACTTTATGACGGTGGCTATTGTAGGTATTTTAGACAAAGTAATTTTGTCGGCATGAAAACAGTAAATAAACAAAATTGTTTATACCAACATGTTGGCGTGCTATCACACATTTGACGGATAAATCTAATATTGACAATGATCTTCATTTTGGCCTGATTTGACACCGTTTAATTTCACTATAGGGAGTGCATCTCTTCCATTATCTACTAAGCCAAATGTTTACAAACTACAGTGGCGCTTTTAATTGTTTAACAAAATGAAAAGTTGATAGCTGCCAATAAGGAAATTGTTAAAAGAGTTAATAAAAATTAATAAATCTTGAATTTTAAAAATTGTTTGTACCTTTTTTTGTCCTGCATATGATACATGAAAACGTTGGAAACCAGAAAGTCGAAAGTTTCGTGTAGACGCACGCGTTGTAGTTCCAGCATCCTTGAAAGTCAAAAAGCAAAGACTCTATAAGTCTTAACAACGCCTGTCTTCATCTGCTGGTCCTCTGAAGTAAGGGCGAGTGAAAAAGTGGTTTAGTTTCAGCGGTCTGTCGTCGGATGTTGCAGCAGTACCCGCGTTAGGGGCAATAGAGTTGATGAAACGATTTTGTTGCGTTGTCCATAGTGTAGTAACTGGTGAAGTAAAAAGAAGAGATGCATACCTAGCACTGGTGGCGATGTCGATGATGTCCATTGGTGAATGGCAGAAATATTGTTTATTTATACTTGTGTTTGTATGGCGGTTGTGAACTAAATGCAGCGCTACCATAGTGTCGACTCCATGTACCTCCATCATGTCGAAGCGTCATGAATCCTCACTTTGAGATTGGGCCGTTGGAACCAAGCTTTTAGTGATGGAGACAGCGTATGGTGATGAATAATTTTATTCCTGCTGGAATATAATGAGTAGAATGCGTACAATGACACAATGATTCTAGATTGTACAATTGATATAAATGATTATGTAGAGCAAGTTAATTGTTTTGACACTTTTGCAAAAGTTGTTTGTTCGACCTTAGTATTAAAGCTTAATTAGCAATGTTAATAAACTTAACATATTTTGATGTTGCTTAAATTTAATGAAAAATACATAGGCACTACACCGAGAACTGTAATTAGTGCATAAAAGTCTTCCAAAAAAATCAAAACACTAAGATATTTCCGAAACTGTTGCTTTTAAGAGTATAGAATATAAGTAATAATTTACTCTGAAATTTATTGCAAAATTCAAAATTGTGTTTAGGATAAGTAAGTTAATAACGATTTCGAATATTACTAGAAAGCCACAGCGGTCTTCAATATTTTGGGCTTGTTCTGCCATAATCTAAAACCTCGTATAAATTTTTCTTGAATTTTCATTTACGGATGCCCTAACGTCTCAAGTACTTTTGTTAAAAAGACTGGATTTTATCAAGCCTCAACCTTCTTATTCAATTTATCTCTAAAAAGTGGTATATTCCCCGGAGATCTGAAAATTTCTTTCAATTACACCAATTTCTCAAATCTGGTGACGTAACTGATGTAAGAAACTATACGCTTATAAACACCCCTATGCAGTATTGTCAAAGTTTTATAATAAATTTTTAATTCAGATTTATAAACCCATTAAGCCAATCATATCACCTTCACAACATGGCTTCATGTTGAATCGATCGACCGTCACTTCAACTTAACGTCTTTTACTTAGTATGTAGTGGATATTAAAGGTAAATTTACTGCGATTTATCATTAAATAATGTAAATCATTTAATAATACTTAATTGCCTAAAAAATATTTTACCTTTCATTACTTAACATCGAAGCTAGACTATGGCTCATTAATATGGTATCCACTTTCTAATAAGCATTTATAGAATCTATCCAGAAAAAATTTTTGTGTTTAAAAAACACGGTCATACCTCTGAAAGAGTGTTTTTCCTGGGAGCACTTATTACGGCAAACTGATATTTCATCCTTGGATAAGAGACCTTCAGATATTGGCATTATAATGTACTGCATCATAAAAATAGATTCACGTACCTATTAAGTAAAATTAACCTTGGCGTCTCCACGAGTAAATTCAATTCTTTTCGGTACCATTTTTCAATCCTATTCCAAGAACAAACATGTTTACAAAAATCGCTAATTTTTATAATGACAAAAATTTTAATTTTAGTAGGATTTAGAGAATGATGTAATCAGTTAAGCTCGAGAATGTACCTTATAATAAACTAGATGGACGGGACTAGGATAAAAAACCCCTGGTAGATCCCCACCACCCAGACCTCCCATCTGCCCTCTGCTTAATTTTTTTGGTCCAATTATACTCGGCTTTGGCCTAACACCTATATTGGCCGTAGTCTATGGAGGGAATGTAAAACAGACAAATTTTTGAATGTTAGTATATAGATTTGTTAAGCAACTTCTTGTTTCTCTTTATTTATGTGTGCTATAATAACAGAATCAAGGAGCGTAAGTTTGCCGTGTTAATATATGCTAACGTAATAATCGTATGTCGATACTTAATTACTGCAATAATTCTGCTTGATTCGAGAAATTCCAAGAAATACAGAGAGAAATGTAAATTTAAAAGTCTCTAGTAAAGAATCGAATCGATCCTGCTAGATTCGAGATTGTTATTTTGTCAAATACTTCGGTTGGCTATAATAATCGATAGGATCTTACTTATGTAACTGCTTATTAATATCTGTCGACAAAGTTAAGCTTCAGATAAATTATGTTACCTACAATTTGGGTTTACTAATTTTTCAGGATAATTTTGTGGGCAAATTTTTGATGAAATAATTGCAGGTTAATTCTTTATTCACAAAGTGCAGATGAAATTTTACAATTAAAATTGGATTTAGTATGAAAGTAATTCACGGTGAGCTAGAGAGCCAAATTTTTGTTCCTTAAATTTATTGCACCTCCTATACTGAAAATTAAAAGAAATAATAATTGTAAACACTCCTTTACAGATTCTTGTGCAACTAAAACAAAGTTTCAGTTACCACCACTTCTTTTGTTTAAAGTAATTTTCCCCGAGTTTAATTTTTTTTTTAGTTTGTTTTTTTAGTTAGATCATAATAAATACCCAACTGAATATTATTTTAAACCTTAGCATATTCTAGTAATAAACTAGGCATTCGCAGTTTTTGTGTCGCATACATATTCTCAGCAGATATCAATTACTTTGTAAATTCAGCTTTTCGAACCATATTGATTTCCGGATCAATAATTAAAGGATTTTATTTTCGGGCTGGATTTAACGTAAAAGAACCTATGCATTTTCACTGAGTAAGATACGCATTTACTGCAAAATATATTTCAAAACGAATACAAACAATTGAGATAAAAGTGTGTCAGACTGGCAAGTATTTAGTATTTCAAATTATAGCTATTTATTGTATATGTAGCTTTAGTAGGCAGATTATCCACGCAAAGAATTTTTAATCGCGAGAACGAAGTTCGAGCGTTTAATTTTCTTAAGGGGATAATATGCCACTTAAAACACGAATGCAATACAAGATTTTTATCCACAATCAAACCAATTTAATTGAAAAATAAGTAATCTGACAGTTCTAAAATTTCAATGTAATAGCAAATATTAGAAAATTTAGTGAAACTTGGGCGGCTTTGCATTATGAGAGTGCTTGTTTATTAAAACAATATTTGTAAAAAATTAGAAATCGTTTGTGTGCGTCGTTTTGAAAATGTCAGAAGAAGTAACTCCTGCAACTGTTAACGGCCAAATCTAAAGATGCATACATAAAAGAATTTGCTACCTTTAATGAATGGAGAGAGAAAAGAGGTGCAAACATCATAAACGAGGACGTCCTGTTGGCTTATTTTTTAAATGTAAGAAGCAAGTTTGCCTCCTCGTCGATGTGGACGAAATATTCAATGTTAAGAGCAACTTTGAATGTGCATAGAAATATTGACATATCAAAATACGGCAAATTAATTGCTTATCTCAAGAGCCAATAAAAACTACAAGGCAAAGAAGGCAAAGTGCTGGAGAGGGACACATCGAACAATTTTGAAAACAGCATCTGATGAAAAGTACTTAATGATGAAGGTACAACCAATTTTCTTTTCTTTTGTATTGGTATCTTAATTATTTTAAATATTTCTAGGTTGCTGTCATAATGGGTGTTTGTGGAGGATGCAATGAACTGGTAAACTTAAATATTGAACATGTGAAAGATAAAGGATCTTTTATCTACGTGTCCATCCCAGAAACAAAGACCAATATGTCAAGAAGTTTCACTGTATTAGACGAAGGATTCTCTGTTAATGTTATGGAGATATGCAAGAAATACATACGCCTACGTCCTAAAAGTACTATTTCGCAGGGAAGATTTTTTGCGATATATAAATTCAAAATGCACCGTGCAACCTGTGGGAATTAACACTATTTCCAGAATCCCCTCACAGATTGCTTCTTTCTTAAAACTTAGACGCTAAATCCTACACGGGCCATAGTATGCGCCGTTCTTCGGCGACTCTGTTGGCTAATGCTGGTGGTGATATTCTCACTCTTAAGAGGCACGGAGCGTGGAGGTCATCTAGTGTTGTTGGGGTATATAGAAGAAAGCGAGTCAAATAAAATCGATATTGCTAGAAAATTCAAGGAAAATCCAGCACAATGCAAGAGATCTCCGCGATGCAGTCTCCTCAAACGTGGTTTGTGTAAATGTAAATCCTGATATTGCAAATAAGTTTATTTTTATGTTAACGTGAATGTTAATATTAATGTTAATAAATTTACATTCAAACAAGCGTTTATAATACGTTTTTAGGCGCTTATCTAAAAAGAGAAGACAATTTACGTACCAATTTCATTTGCGGTCAAAAGTACTTTATTTTGTAGTCATCTGTTAAAAAATAAATAAACGGTTGCTTTGTTAAAATCTGTAAAATCACAATGAACGATTCGTACTTTCTCTTATCTAAGGATTCTGTACAATTTTCAAAGAGTGACAGATTGATATTGAATAATAAATATATTACTATCATGCAACTTTGTTTTAATTAATATTTATTATTTTCATAATTCAAAATCTTTTAGAAAAAAGAAAGTAACCACCTCAAAAAATTTTGTGTGCACTGCGGTTGTAACGGTGTCTTCTTCCTTTCTCGATATGTTACCCTCAGCTAACGCCTCGGCTATCAACAATCAGAACGGTATGAAAACAATTACTTTACAGCATTGATGTATATTTTATGCGCTCATCTTTAAACATATTTAATTTACGTACTCTGTTTTGTACTTCATCTGGCGAAAAAATAAAACGACGCTTCCTTTAAAAAATAGCGATTCGCACGATTTTAGAAAAGTGATTGAAGTTTGATTATTGACATTTATAGTAATAAATGTGTTACTAACATGACATCGTTTTAATTACCAATAACATGTTTATTATTTTAATCAATTTATTTTTACAGAAAAGAGGGTGAACACCTGAAAACAATGCTGTTACACCGGGCAAGCTTGTGTAGGTTTTTTCTTTTCGTCTTTTCAAATATGTTTGAAACCTATTTTTATTTGTGTTTAGTACAGTTTCTGCATTATTGATATGGCATTGTTGCTTAAAAGGTACTGTAGGTGCATTTACATGTGAATAGAAAAATTTCTCCTAACTTTGATGCTACACCATTGTTTTTAAAATGTATTCTAATGATTGTATTGATTTGAAATCGACTAACATTTTACCTTAACGTATTTTATTGTACAAAATATTTAATTTGTAAATCTCGAAAATCGAAGAATTGTATCTTCCATTTACCACGTCGCGCTATTTAGAATCGAGAAAATGCATTTTCAATTTTCGTACAGATGGAGATACTAGAATAACGAGGCGGTGTGTACACTTGAACGAATATGATGGATAAAGAACACATGCGTTCGTCCACGCCGCTTATTTGCACAAGTGCAAAGTGGTGATGAAACCATATGCTCTTACGGTACAAATGTTCAGCACATGGTGCAAGTAGATACGTCAGCTGCTTTTACAAAAATAAGAAAATTTTTTATATTACATTGATAATAAACATGAGAAACTGCAATAAATAAAATAAATTTAGAAAAATTAAGAAACATCTGGTTTTATACCCAATTGTATTCATTATACACGCAAACCGGCATTTTGACGTCAATGACAACGACAATCATGTTTAGTAATAATTTTTGATTAAAAACCAATTTTTTTGGTCGCACAACATTAATTATTACCAAGCCAAAACGAACAAAATATTTTCCTTTTTATAAATTTGAATCCGTCTCGGTGGTGTAGTTGTTAACAGATTCAGCGCGAAACCCGAGGGGACAGGTTCAAATCCTATTCGTGGATACAAATATTTTAAATGCTTTACTAATTGAATGTGTAAGATCGCATTAGGAATTTCAAATGTAGGTAAGTTTACTATGATGTAACAATCGATTTTCCTTTCAATTAAATAACCTGAAAAAGAAATGATTATGTATTTACTACGTTACTTTGTATGTCGTAGGTTATGAATACAAGCAAAATTGAATTTGCGATTTCTATTTATGATAATGCTACTAAAGGATCTTGCAAACCTGAAAATTCTAAAAGAAAATGATATTCTATGGTTCACAGAAAATTAAACTAAATATTTGTGGTTATGTTGTTTAGGTAAAATGTTCCCACACAAAACCTCTCATTTTAAAAGTTTTGCATTTTTCCTTCTAATATTCCTTTTTGATATTTAACCAAACTATTATAAAATTATCTCAGAAGGAGACTCCTAGTATATGTAAAACAAATTGTTGATGTTATACATTCATATTATTTTTTAATTATTGTAGATTTTTTTACCCCAATGTGTGGAGCTCTCCGTTTTAGAAAGACGTGGATTGATTAGACTTTTTATGTACTTTATTCTATCCGACGTTTCGGGTCAGACTGTCGATTGTAATCAAGGCTTCTAAAATTAGAGTAAAGCAATTAAATTTCATTTTACTGGAATCCAGAAAACTGGAATGCAACAAGAAATTGCTTAAATTAATCGCTTTTATTTCAATTCTTCTTAGAAACCTTGATAATGGTCGTCCTGAAGGACCTAAAAGTTGGTTAGAATAAAAGTACGAGGGAATTTTAAGAAAAGATTAATGAATTTTTTTATTGAAGTAGGTTCTTCCACTTGGCAAAATGACAGTTGATAAAAAATTATTTGAATTGTGTTTAACAAAGCTCAAAAATTTAACGAATTGAAAACGATCATGTTTTGTGTACGCTTAAGAAAATCAGCGACAGAAACATTTTCTATGATTTAGACAGCTTTTTGAACATTTTTATTAAAATCAGAAATTACTCAAATTGAAATAAAATTATTCTAAGATATTGGTGAAATTTTGATTCTTGACGTTAATGATTTCAAAAGACAAAAAACAAAAAAAAACGCTCAAAAAGCTGGTTGAGATATTGTAAAATGCTAGTGATTTTCTTAATCAGCGTCGAAAAATACATATGATTCACAACAAAATTAAATTAACTGCAACTATAAATTACTGTTATCCATAAGAAAAGTGCAGATTTTCTTGAGTATACTGGCAAAACCAAAATTAAATTAAGGAGGAATAAATCGAGTCGTTATTGTAATGCACTAATGTACTAACATACGCCTCTTCTTCACCTTCAGCTGCTGATCTCTTTAAAGTCTTTTCACGCAACCTATCGGTGCATAGCACGGCTGGTCAAACACCCAAACGCTCACAAGGTTTCGTTCTGTAGAGCACATCGCGGACGCACACATTATCAAAATTCTACAGCTCATGCGTTTCGACATTCACTATAGCATGTTGAGGAAGTCAGAATCTATGTATTGTGATATTCAGAAACAACAACTCTCTTCTGATACTACAGTTAATTAAACATTTTTTTAAGGATAATGAATATCATCTCAAAGGTAACACTAGATATATAGGGGTGGATCATTGAAAAGCGAAACAGATGAATTTTCAAAACAATTTGTTTGTTGGGGACCACCTTTTACAAATGATTTTACGCTAAATCATTTTACCCCTCTTCCCGCTATGCTCACCACCCTTAAAATTTTAAATGGGATAGTAGGGCAAGTAATACTTCATTTAAAAGTTCTTTCTGTCCTGAACATCAACCTGCAAAATAATTTAAATCTATCTGTTTGTTTTTCGGTGTATTCAATTTTGTTTATGTCTTTGAAATGACAAACGTTTAATCTCCTTCAAAAAAATGTGCAAACTTATAACGCAAAAAGATTTTGATACAATACGATATATCTTTTATTTTGACAAATGCTCAAATTGTCCGCCACCAACTTCCACACAAGAATACAATTTCTGCTCTTAATTTTGGAGAATCTGTATGCCTATTAGTAGCATTCTTCAACAATTGTCGAAGCAACTTATCTAGAGATCCTAGTTCCGTTGCGTACATTTTATTCTTTAGATGTCCCTACAAGAAGAGTCCTGGGGATTAAAATCTGTGCACGGGGTGGCCATTTTAGAATATATCTACATCCAATCTATTATTTCGGAAAAACTCTGTTTAAAAATCCTAGAAAACCGTGCCCATAAACTGGTGGAATTGTACCTTGTTGAAAAATCAAATGGTCTTCTAGGTAACGATCATCATTTGCAAAGATATTAATAAGAACTTGGGGACATCATCCAATAATTTAAGTAACGTTCACCTGTCATATTACCATCAACAGAAACGGGACTAATTATGCTTTTTTCAAAAATACTGGCCTGACAATCAGTTTTAAAGATGATGATGTATTGACTTCACGGTAAATCCTTGTATTCACGTTCGACCAATACCCACAATTAAGATGATACACTGTAGACAAGAAAATGTACACTTGTCAGAAAAGCAAATGTTGGAAAGAAAATCACATCAGGACCTATACTTTGGGTATAACTTGTCGTCTAACTAAAATCATCGTCATTCATTTCTTATGTACTAAATGAATTTTATACGGAGAGGTTTATGCTCTTCACACTCTTCGGCGAATAGTAAGTACTTCTAGAAATGTTGGTTACAGTAGTCAATTTTCGTGTACCTACTTGGAGTTGAGTCTGTAGCAAGTTGTTCAAAAAGTTCAACAAACCAGCGTCATTTTTACCGAGAGTTCACGTTTATTATCGGTTTACAATTTTCGTACTCTTGACCAATCTCGAAAAATCGATATTTTGGGTTTTTCAGAAACAAATAGATTTGTTTGGAATACCGGAATCTACAAGTCCATGAGTCTCTAAACGACACTAATTCTGTATAGTTTTAACGTCCGACATTTTTCGTCTTATACTCGAATTCAATTGCACCTGCCATTTTTGAGTTATAGCATCACAAAGGGATAATTTTCAAATTTTTCTCTCGCAACTTATTTCTGTGCGAAAATGCCACTCTAGCTACCAAGGAAAATGCAAAGAAAATTGTGAATGAAACAGCGAAAAAGGGTAATAGGAATGGATGGATTCAGATCGTTTGTGTCTAAAGCTTCAGCCGCGGATCAAACGAGTTGATTCCAAATACACAAACTGAAGATGTCATTCTAGATTAGACCTCTCCGGGGACACCACGCGCCAGCAATTGTACCTCAACGATTGGTGTAGAAAAAGTTTATTTACCTGACATATTTAGAACAGTTTTTTACTTCTTTCAACAGCACTTAAAAATGCATTGTTAAAACTCAAAGCACTTTTTCTCCAATATCTCAAAAATAACGATATTCGAGAGGTCGGTGATCATAACAAAAATTTGTATGCGAAAAGAATTCGTGGGGCATCGTGTGAACTTCTCCCCGGTTTTGTTCGTGATAAACTCGACTTCAAAAAAAATGGAGCAGTTTTGGTCCATATCTCGAAACGTATCAATTTCTCAAATTCTTGAGAGGGCCAAACCGTTTAAAAATCGGGCAATTTGAGTACGCTGACCGGGAAATGGTCGGAAAAGTCAATTTAAAAATCTGAGTGGATTAGAGTAGTATTTCATCGTTATATCGCGGGGAAATGCGCTGAGAGAGAAAATCGTGAAAATTCTTTTCCCTTCGCGATTCCATAACTCGATCCAATGAAATCGCGGAATAGAACCAAAAAGTCAGGCGTCAAAAATTTAACAGAATAGATGTCTCTCAATGACTCCTGGACTTTTTATGTTTCTAAGAACCTATTTTTGAGCTTATATCTCGAAAAATTGTTTCCTTGAAATAAAAATTGATATTGTTTTATTTTTTTCAATAATCAGTCAAGTTTTATCCTTTTAGGATATTGACAGTTGGTCTTATTGGTGGGTATTTTCAATCACTCATTGACTTTTTTCACTCTTAAGTTAAATTGGTAAAATTATATTATCATAAAGTAGAAGTTAATAAGTATTTATAAATAAGAAACATAATAAAAGTTTGAAAAACAAGAAGTTAATCAACAAACATTCATTACAAATTTCTGAAATTCAATGGCGCTGAAAGTTTCAATTTGCAATTTCAAAGTAGGTAATTTGCAAATAAATCTACTATACACAAATACAAATTGGGACATACATTTTTGAAATGCCAAAAACTGGGATAACGATAATTGAATTGACGACGTTAAAGTTGTTTTTAAGAGCTTTAGTTGAAACATTTCTTTGTAACAATAACAATCGTTTGAATAGAAATTGGAATAAAATGAAACTGCGAAGGATGTCAGAGAAGGTAATAAATTTCGTATCAGTTTTTTGCGTACAAATGTCCCCAGAGTATCTGTTAAGTTGAAACTGTTAAGTTAGGGTATAGCCATTTGACGTTGGGCCACCTGCGATGTATCCGGCTTTTCATCGCGTCATGGAAAATGGAATGTTCACACGTTCCGTGCCTGTTTTTCTTCAACTATAAGTTTCGTTATTTTGCGTTTATTTAGTTTCACGTTTTCGCTAATTATATTTTTTCCTCCAATTTCGCCGTTATTGTTGTTCTTATTATTAAACATAAAAAGCTTTTAAAATAATTTGCGCTAAGGGCACGATTAATTTTACCCTAAATATTTTAAAACAGATGTTAGTCTATTACAAAATTTTAGTGTTCGCAATTTAATAATTCCTCAATTAGAATGTGCGTCACGTTTTTCTAGTTAAATTTCGAGAGCTGTGATTTTTGTTTTATGACGTCATCGTGTTTAGAATACAGATGCTACCATTTGGTGGTTTAAAATCTAATTATCGCTATTGGTTGTGCCTTTGATGTTACTACAATTGCTAATTCCGACTCCGAAAGAATTCAAGTTTTTTTTAACGTCATTGATTTCTTTATCGTATCGATTTTACTCGACAGTTTGTTATTTATTCACATTTTGCAGATTATGGAACCAAAAGTAATTAAAGAAGAAGGGGCGGAAAAAGAATCGAACAATTATGTTGACGCTTTGCCCGCTGCCCCTAGAACTCGCTCGACAAAAAGTAAGTACAATACGCTATATTTTCCATCAATCGAAACTAAATAGAAAAACCATTCACAAACTCAACAAGTGTGTTAAAAGTACCTACTCCAACACTATCGCTTAATAATTGCAAGTAAAAATATGCTTGATCCTATACTGCATTTTAATTTTATACGAAACATAATCGTGAATAAATAAAATTTTCTGCAATGCTGAACAATTTCTTGCTTTCCTAAATAAATCAATCGTTTTTGTATTTAGTAAGAATGTCAATTAAGAACAATTGTTATTTACTTTATATTAATTTTCCTGTTTCTATATAGTCTAAATACACGTTTTTAGCAATTTAGATCAGCAGTAATTAAAAAGCACTATTTCAAATTTTAATTGGATGTCATTATAGTACATTGACGTTAAGAAAACTCTTTAGGGCTTTAAATCATAGTGTCCATTAAACTCGTATGCAAAGAAGAAAATTAAATTGTGTAATATTCTATTGTTGTTAATCGAATTCGAAACTCATAATATAACTATGCTTCCTGATGCACAGTTATACAGGATGTATTATGACGAGACTCCATTAGAAGTTTATAAAGGAAGTTGTCTGAATTCAGTTTTGAAAATTTCCATGAAAGTTCTGGTCTCGACGATTGCGCAGTCATAACTAAATGGAAGATCAAATTTCAAAATTTGGTGAAAGTTGTACTATAAACGAACACATATTCTGAAAATATTATTCACTTTATAGAGTGTTCCAGAAATGTGTGGCTATGTTAACTTACAATTTTTTATATGGAACACTCTGTATTGAATTACACATTTGATTCTCACGTTCAAAAAGCTTTTCAAAAATATGGTTTTATTAGGTTATACAGAGTATTTTGTAGATATGGCCAATAGTTTACAAAAATTAGCTTTAATCTGTCAAACTGGCATTCACTAAATCTAGTAATGTGTAAAGATTTTTTCATTTGGGTAATATTCTGAGGTTCTTAGGTTTGTAGAAAATAGGTTAGATTGGTATCTTGTATCTTTGTAGTACAGGGTGAAGCAAAACTCTAATTCAAGAATATCTTAAAATTTTTAAATGAAACAACTCTTGTACTGTCAATTTTATTGCTATGAATGAGAATATCAATAAAAGCTGTAAAAAACCAACTCCATCATGAATATGAAATAAATCGTACTAAACCACTATGTTGCAAATAATATAATTTTATTTAGGTATTTTGTTTATTTTAACATCTGTTCAAAATGTCTACCGTTTACTTCTAAGCACTTGTTTATTCATTTAATTGGAGAACTTGCAATTTATACCAATGGAACTTCTTTATCAATAGTTTTTTTTTACTAATATCTAACTGGTTACTTAAATTTCTAACGCTACAGTGTGGATCTTGTATGATTGCATTATCAGTTACCAATTAATTTTGAACTTATTTAACATTTATAAAGTATGTATTGCAACAAATGCATATCTTATTCTTATTGTCATAATATTACCCAAATGAACAAATATTTCATAAATTACTAGAATGGCGGGATGACAGATTATGATAATTTTGTAGACTATTGGCTTAGTTTTCACAAAAATACTCTGTATAACCTAATAAGATCATATACTTTTGAAAAAGTTCTTGAACGTGGAAATTTAAATTTGTATTATAATACTAAATAATAAATATTTAGTGTTTGTCAAATATTATCTTTTCTTTATCCTTTGCCTCTCTTTGTTTTACTATTATTTCTGTTGTTGACTCTTTGGTCTTTTAAATTTATTATTGTTGTTTACCCGTAGGCTTTAAATACTCGTAATTATTAATTTAAATCAGCCCTAAACCAGGAGAAAGTGTGGAAGAAAGCGAATTTTGTCTATTTAATTAAAGATAAAGCAAAAATCCAATTATCTCAGAAACTGTTGCTCGGGCGACATTTATTAAATGTACCTTTTTAAGGCAGAAGAAAATTGTAGTATAAAAAGTACTGTAAGTGGTGCCTCCTACAATTTACCACAAAAAATGAAACAGATTTCGAATTTTGATCCCAAAAAATCACCTAATACCCAATTTCGTGCAAATATATATTAGATATTTTTGGAAAGCGCAAAAAATGACCAATTTAATTAATTAAAAATATACATAGTGTTCTATTTAAACAAATTTGTAATTGAAAAACGGAACGAATTAGGACAAAACAATCTACGCCACTGGATTCTACGGAAAAAGTTCTATAAGGATGGGTCTTTACCACTTTTCAATTTCACCCTGTATGTTAGAAACCGAAAGGGCTGTAGAAATTTTGTTGCTCACATCTTGAGTTTTATAAAAAGAAGGCCTGAGTCGCAAAAACCGCTACTTTTAAAATAAGCGAGATACCATGCAAAAGTGTTGAAATAGGACAACCTGTACATTTCATCATCACCAGGTTGTAGTTCCTGTCTATAGTGTGTCCACGGATTTAATGCACGTAATGTGTAGAGGACATAACAGCTTTGAGTTGAGTTTGAGTCTACAAAATCAAGAAGTTGAAGAAAAATATTATGACGAATTTTAAAAAAAAGTAATACAAAAGGAAAGTTCTTTTATTTTTAAAAATATTAAAAATGTTTACTTACAAAAGATTGTCAATCGTCATTTGGCTCGACCAATTTTAATTTTCAAGTTTTTTATCTTTCTGTTTCAAACAATGACAACCGGTTATTTGTTTATATCAATAACGTAGGTAGTATAATTTTATTCAACTTTGCTGATTTAGAAAAATTTTTAGTGTACAATGTTATCTTTTGGAACAAAAGTATTCGTATGATTGAACAATAAGAAAGGTTCCCCTAATGCATACAATCAACCTTAAGAAATGAATACAATTTCTCATAACTTTTAATTCTGAACAACTTTTGTAAGTAAATATTTTTAGTAAATATTTTAAAACTAAAGAACTTTACTCTTGACAATTTTGAAAGTTCATTGTTAAATACCCTGTACATTCATGCATCGGAATGAATGTTATACTTAGTTTTAGACCAAACAGGACTTATCCAAAAAAAAGTCAAATTACAACTATTTTGTCATCTTACAGCTTACGTCGACTTAATCTGTGGACACACTATGTATCTCTCTAAAATCTTTTGATGCTTCATTCTTAAAGCTTTATTTGATTACAAATTTATAGTTTGTAATCCTCATCAAAAACAATAGAATTGAATCTGAATAACATTAATTTACTAGAAATATTTTCATTCGTACATACATGCTAATAATATTGTTGGAAAACTCTCAATGCTTTTTCAATACTTTAACATTTTCATTATTGTTTAATTTAGTTGTTTACGCTACTTTCTTTTTTCCGTATATTTTTTATTATTTACTTCCTAATAGTAAGCGAGAGCTTTACAAACAAAATTATCTTTTATTATATTTGAAAATGTAATGTGTTTCAGAGGAAAATTTATACCAAAATTCAAATTAAATAATACAAAAAAAATGTAAATTATCCAAACCCCTATATAAAACAAACAAATTTTCACCAAAACAAGTTGAATCTTTTTAAATTGCCGAATAAATGATAACGACATAATAATAAGGGGTCGCGATAAAGCCTCATTTCTGCGGGTGGCTCTAAAATGTCGCGAATTTTCAAAGTTTATGAAAGATTCTTTACAATCAGATTCTTTGTTAGTTATATACGGGCTCGTGGGCCTCTGTTGTACGTCATTCATTGACTATTTTCGTTTCAGTCAGAGTTTGTGTTAAGCGGGTACCACCATAAGGGTTGTTATGATTTTTGTTGTTTTAAATGAATTTTGCTGAAAAAGTAAGAGGGAGATCCGCAAGATCGACATTTGCGCCTACATTTTATACAAACAATAATTTGAACGATGTATGTACAGGGAACAGCCTGTTTAAGTCGATATTTTCCTAGAGGAATCTGTACATCTGCTTCCTTTATACATATCCTCCGCAGGACATCGTGATACACAAAATGTTGCTTTAAGTTACTTCACTATAGTGATTAAAATACAATTTGTAAATTTGTACGTATTTTAAATAGTGGATATTATTATTGATTTACTTTTATTTTTAAATAAAAATAAAATTTTGTTAAGCAGCTTGCCGCACTGCACCATCTCCGATTATTTCCATAATTACAGCGAACGCGTATTTTTTGTATTATTTAATTCGGTAAAAAGAAAATTGCCTAACCTACTTTACAATTATTAATGTCCAGTCGTGCATGCATCATTTTAAGTGGGTGTTTATGTTGAGGATTATCCAAAAATTTATAGATATTAGTAGCGGGTTGCCAGCATAAGATTGTTAATTGGAACGTAACGCACCTGAGTCCTCCTGTTCTGTTTAATTCGAGTCAAAATATTAACCTAATCAAACACGTTCTCCTCTTCCAAATTATTAATTGAGATTCGCGACATTTGTATTAAAATGCAAACAGTTATTTTAGGGTTATGCATATCATCAACGCGGATTCCAGCTTTTACGGTATTAGAATTTATAAGCCGCTATTTTACCAAAATGAAATGTTTTTGTTATAAATGTGAATCATTTTTATTCTTCAAACTGAACAACAATAATGAATTATCTTACGTTTAAATATAAACTTTGCTACACGGCAAAAAAATTCGAAAAATTGCCCAAAATGCTTTGCATTTGTATGCAGGTTTTTTTTTGACATATATTATATTTTATTTACATTTATTTAAATGAATAAAGCATTTGATTGACAAAAAACTCTTTTTAAAAAAAAAACAAATTTTAATTAGTTACTGATTTTAAAGAAAAATAAGTATTCAGGGCGGAAAAATAATAGAAAAGATGTGGTGATCCGGCACATGGGGCGCCATCTACCGTTGTAGTTGAAAGCTTCTCCCGGTCAGTAGGGAACCAGGCAAACGACTAACTCGAGTAACAAAGATGAGTATATTCATCAACCAAATGCACGTCGTATACAGACTTATCACACAAGAACCATTAACAACAATCCCAAATTGTACAAATAGTAACACATAATTAAAAACCCCGGCAAGAATAAAGACACAAAGAATGATTAATAAAAAAATTAGATGAGCGAAAGCCGTACCTTGCCTACCGAAGAAATGGCGCGTCGTAGTATTCAGGGCACCCTCGTATAAAATGTCACCATTAAGTCGGGGAAGCGCATACCAATTTGTAACGGTAATAAACCGATTCTAAAGCTTCACGATCGTATGACTAATGGCAAATAAATGTTATACTAAAAGGATTTTCTTTTTCCGCGATAATTAATTATATTCGTTAAACAATCAACTACACGTGCGGGATGGCGCTAATAAATAATCAAAACACAATCGACTTCGTATTTACGCAACACGGTTATGTGATTCAAAGCGTATTATACTTAAAATTCTTTGAATGTCAAAAAAGATAAATTTTGCAAAGACCTTCAAATGTTGTTCAAAAGTTGGCGTAGCAATGATAATATCGTCCAGATATGCGAAGCAATAGGGTTCCAAATCAGCTCCCAACACTCTACCTATAAGTCGCTGAAACGTAGCAGGCGAGTTGTGTAGCCGAAACGCATTCGCGTAAATTGGAAAAGCCCTCGAGTAGGTACCGTAAACGCAGTGATTTCTTTCGACTCGGGAGTTAACGGAATCTGCCAATAAGCAGAGCGAATATCTAGCGACGAAAGGAAGTGAGCATCTCTTAATCTATCAAAAATAGAAGACATGTATGGTAGTAGATAGCTATCCTTTGCGTCACCTCATTGACTTTACGAAAGTCCACGCAGAACCGATAAGTACCATCTCGTTTTTTAACCAACACAATCGGACTGGCCCAAGGACTGCTTGACCGCTCTACTACCCCCATCTCCAACATTTTATCCAACTCTTGATTAGCTATCTCCTGCAAAGCGGGTGATAAAGGATAGTACCTTTGTTTAAGACGAGCCAACGAAGTAATGATGTGATGTTGTACTAGAGAAGTACATCCTAACGTGGTAGGTATAGTATGAAAGGTAGTTTCTAGGAACGTTTGAAGAAGAACAACTTGACTAGCGGAAAGCTGAGAATGAGCAACCACTTGATGTATTTCTGGTGGCGGAGTCGACGGATCGCCAAAAGTACAAAGTCCCTCTCGAAAGTTGGGAACAAAATTTATCGCCACCCAAAAATCTATCCCTAGTATTAATTGATGTTGGACTTCAGGAATCACCAATACTTCGAAAGTCTTAGTCCGATGGTCGACAGAGATAGGTAACGTTATACAGCCTAACACCGTACACTGCAACCCATTTGCCACAGTACAAGATGAGAACGGGCAAGGAGAGAGCGCATATCCCAAACATCTTAAAGCTTTCCCATCCCTTAGCCCCTAGAATGGTCCTAGTTGCCCCTGAGTCCAAAAGACCTCGAAAAGTATGTCCAAAGATTTTTACATAAAGGAAACGGTAGTTGTTCTCCCTTCGCACTAGCCAAAATAAAGTTCAGTAACACTTGGTGTTGTTGCGTCACCCCTGCAAAAGAAGAAGATGAAGTAAGATAAAATGAATCCGAGCTAGAAACTGAGAAAGAATTAACGACTCGGTCCGTCAATTCTGACGTTAGTTTTCCGAACTTCTACATTTGATACAGTTCTGTCGAGTGACCCCATGTTCCCCACAACCAAAACTATGAATGACCTGAGGTTGCGTACACTTTGGAGAGATATGTCCGTCTTGTTTGCAGTTCCAGCACGTCACAAGTTGGCCATAGGACGCCGAGATGAAACACCAGTAATAAGAAGTGGCTGACTAGTGGTAGTAGACGATAACGAAGAAGACGAAGTAATGGAGTCTGAAATGTAAGCTAACGACGGTTCCAGCAATCTAGTACTCTTACGTGAAGGTGGTGGTTTATAGTTATCCATCTCCCATTTATTCAGCTCTACCTGTTTCCCCAAAGACACTAAGTGCGTAAGACTATCGACCAAAGTTAAAGCTAAAGCAGCTTGATAGAAAGGAGTCAAATTTCGTTTGATAATTTTCAACTGTTGAGTGGCCGCAATTGGTTCTGTCAGTTTCTGAAAAGACTTTTCATAACCGCCACATACACCCCAATCGTCTCCTCACACCCCATCGTTCTTGCTTTAATTTCCGTCAGTAAGCGTTCATCGTAATCCGGTGGTAAAAATTCAGACTTTAACAACGTCACTACATCTCGCCAAGATTGTAGGTGCGTACGATGTATTTTAAACAAAAGTAATGCTTTCCCCGTTAAGATCTCGGAAGTAGCAGCGAAAAGTTGAGAAGAAGATACGCCTCTAGCAGTAGCCAACTCTTCCACTCTAATTAAGAAATCTGATAAAGATACCGAGCCATCGCCAGCAAACGAAACTTTACATTTAGCAACCGAAAGAGATTTACAAGTCGTCATGGCCGACTGTACTGCCTTAGGACTCGAATTAACAGGTTCGGTCTCTGAGTTAGAGGAAGAGAAAAGAGGAAGATCAACTTCCCACGCCGTACTCGAAGCCTTAGGGTGTGGTAGTTTAGGACTAGAATTTGGCCCAGGACTCGCTAAAGAAAATTGTTTGAACTTTTTCACCTTCGCGTCAAAATCATGCTTTAAATTAGCCAGCTGTAACGCGAATTGTCTCTTCTTCGCCTCTTCCGCTTCTTTAGGAGTAGACAACCAACAACGCCGCTCAATGTGCACGTACAGGGAGCTAATACGCTTAAAGATGTTGCTAGCCGCATCTCCATCAAAAGTGGTTAAGGACGTCTCCAACTCCGTAATAGCAAGAGTAATAGCAGCTGTATCCTCCGCAAAGTCAGACGCTCCAGGAGGCATAGATACAGACCGATTGGCCTCAAGCTGTAACGCACTACGAACCGATTTCCGCAACAAGTCGACACTAACTTCAGTATCGAAACCTCTGAGGATAATTCGAATAATAACTCCTTCTTGACTAGTCGGTTTACATCTAACTTCCAGGTAGCCATGTTAACAACAAATAACAAAAAAAGAGAAAGAAAAATTTACAAGAAAATAAAATAAGATAAGTACACAATAGCAATAAGCAGGGCAAGTAAAGAAACTCAAACACATCCACAATACCCCTACTCTTAACCCTTCAATCCCGATAAGACGATTACAAAACAAAAGAATACTTGGCTGATTACTATCAGAAAAAAAAGGCCCCACGTTGGGCGCCACAAAATCTTGTTACGAGTTAGTTTGGTGGTAAGGAACTAATTACTATTTCTTTTATCTTCGGATCGCAACATCTACCCGCAGCCTCAGATTTTTTGTAGAGTGGGCGTGAGCAGTAAGTAGAAAATAATAGAAAGATGTGGTGATCCGGCAATGGGGCGCCACCTACCGTTGTAGTTGAAAGCTTCTCCCCGGTCAGTAGGGAACCAGGCAAACGACTAACTCGAGTAACAAAGATGAGTATATTCATCAACCAAATACACGTCGTATACAGACTTACCACACAAGAACCGTTAACAACAATCCCAAATTTTATAAATAGTAACACATAATTAAAAACCCCGGCAAGAATAAAACACAGAATATGATTAATAAAAAATTAGATGAGCGAAAGCCGTACGTTTACCGAAGAAATAGCGCGTCGTAGTATTCAGAGCACCCCGTATAAAATGTCACCATTAAGTCGGGAAGCGCATACCAATTTGTAACGGTAATAAACCGATTCTAAAGCTTCACGATTGTATGACTAATGGCAAATAAATTTTATACTAAAAGGATTTTCTTTTCCGCGATAATTAATAATATTCGTTAAACAATCAACTACACGTGCGGGATGTGCGCTAATAAATAATCAAAACACAATCGACTTCGTATTTACGCAACACGGTTATGTGATTCAAAGCGTATTATACTTAAAATTCTTTGAATGTAAAAAAGACACAATTGCACGTAAGTGCGAAAAAAAGATTAATGATGGGATCCCAAAATTAAGTACAAAGTGTACATTCAATTATCTTAATGAATACAATAGATACTAAAGCGCAGTTAAATTGATAACCAGGCGTAGCTGTTGGTACGGAAGTAAATACAAATCCACTCGCACGGATAAGATATAAAATCAGGCACTTATCTTTCTGTCCTTTAGCGTAGTTCTGTTTGTTTATCAAAGTCGGCCCCAATATGCGTAGGTGGGCGCACCAAGCTAGTGGACGGCAGCAACCGTTACAACGGGTTACGCTTTCCTCCTTAAGGCGGCACACCGGTAGTAATATGAAGAGATCGGCCGGTTTGGGTAATCGGTGAAGTAAACGCCGTCACGCTAATGACCTCTGGTCTGAATGGATTTGATTCCCAGCTATTATACTTGTGGTTGAACAGCATGTAGAGTTCGATATGCGTGTACTTTAGCCAGAAAGGTCCTGGCGTGCTTGCTATGGGTTCATTTGGTGCACTAGTGCCCTTAGCCGTTTTTGATCCGTCTCTAAACCAGCAGATTTAAGGTTTGGCGGTGGGAAAAATTCCCCGATCGCCCACAGTCTTCCTTCTTGCCTATTGCCGATCGAAATTTGGCTTCAAATAGGAAGTCCCTGCTGATATAGTTTCTGTGAGAGAGCAGGTGATATATCCTACTGAGTAAGGTCGAGTCCAAGTGAATGAGCCTGGAACCACCATCCTTTTCTAGTCGTTCAAGGCGATAAGAGAAAACTGAATAAGTATATTTTCACATCGTCAATTTTTTATAATTAAGCAACAATTATGGATCTTAACATTAGTCCGTTTATTATATAGTTAGATTTAAATAATAAACCAACTTTTGTAGTTGTGGGAAGGATGAGCAATAAGAAACTCTTTTAAATGTGAATACATATATAACATTTCTTAGAAAATTAAAATCTTAAAATGTTAATTGTAATAATGATGGTTTTAAAATATATAGAATGCATTTACAAATTCTAATCTACACGTTACAGTTACAACGATGTGAACACCGTGAACAAAAATGAAAGAAAGAATTTTTTGTATTACGTTAGACGTTCAAAAAAATGGCACCAAGAAAAATTGGAAAAGGGAAAAGGAGTGGGGAGCGGTAATATCATTTTAAATTCTTCGTAATGTAATTTCTCCCAAAACAGCATGAAGAAGTTACAGTCGAAAAAAATAAAGAATACAAAATTTTAAAGAATGAGATTTTGCACGTAGAGAAAACTAACTCACGTAAGAAGAAAACCAACCCACAAAATAAAGAAACTAACCAACGAAAAATAAAATAATATTTTTGTAGAACTGGTTACAACTTCTTAGTAAAGACAACCCTACTTAAGGATTAGAAAAAGACATTGGAGAACCAAAACGCTCCACATAAAATCAAACAAAATCCTAAAACAAAAGAACAAACTAATCTATCCTACCCTAAACAACACTTCCCCTGAACTATCATACTAAAACAAACTCAAAGAATAACAAAGAAACGATAGGATTCTGAAGGAAAAAGATGAACCTATGATACAAAAGGCTAAAGCAACTCTACGGAAATTATCGAAGTCGAGAGCTTTCGTAGCCGCAATGAATCTCGAGTGAGTGGCGCCAAGTCATCACATCCGCCTAGACTCTCGCGAAATGTAGAAGTCGGACAGTCGGGATCCACACGCCACTTAAATCTCGAGAATGGAAACTAGTCAAAATTAAGAAATACTCCCGTAATTTTGCCAGCTCTGAGGAAACTCTAACAATAATAGCGAAAGTAAAGAAAATTCTGGCTAAAAATTCTAATAAAGGACTGTGATACAGATACTAGACTTTTGCTCTGCCTACGCCCAGGACTTATTAACTAGAGTGAACGTGTTATGTGGCTGAAAAAGTTTTAGATCTGACAAATAATGCGCTTTTTTGGATTCAGTTAGTACACGGGTAAACTGTAAAACTTCCGGTACACAAATTTTTTCTGGCCCTGTAGCCTTATTGGTGACGTAATCAATATGGCCGCTAAGATTTTATGAAGCAATTCTACATTTTAGTATATAACTCAGGTTTGTGTTTTGATATTGTTAGTGATTTTTGTCCCGATTCCAGCCGCCCCTTTGTAAACACTGTCTCTCAAAAACCGCTTCAATATGAAAGTAAAAAGTACTTGCATGATTTGGATAAGTCTTGTTTTTTTTTAAAAATACGTGAAATTAGGTAGTTTGAGAGATAACAAGGGATGTAAATTTTTCATTATCCAAATTTTCAAAGATTTCATTTAAATTAAAAAACGGGTATAAAACAAAAGATTACATTATCTACAACTTTACTTCAACTTTACTCTTAAGCATGAATTTCTGTGAAAGCAATACCCCAAAGAAAAGAGTTAACTACAATTTTGAAGAAAATTGTGTTTTCAGAGTGTAATGGGATGAAATTTCGGCCTAATTAGATAATTAATTAAATTTTTCAAAACGCTCTGAAAATTGCAATGCTCAAGAAACTAACGACAAAACAACAATCTCGCCTGCACTTTTTGTCTAGAAGAGGAATGGAGACCTTGTTCCTTTAGAACTGGCTATACTATTACGTGGTTTGCATCCAATCAATTTGCTATTACTCTGGTGTTCGTCGATGGCTCATCTTAAACAACATCAACAACTGCTTCTTCCAATGCAGGGATTCGATGTAATCAAATGAAATTCCCAACAATTGTTGGGTGAAACTTCCAGCTTCTGACAAACGTCTACATATTCTTCTAAAAACACTTAGTTGCTGACAATTTTGTATATTTTCTCTGATAAATTCTACGATCTTCTTGTGCACTTATCTTTATCTCTCCAAAATCAAATATACAGTTCAGTGCATTTTTTATTCACAAATTCAAAAATAAAGCAGTCAATACAATTAATTTTTAAATACAAACAAAATCAAAATCGAAAAGCATCTAAATTTGAACGTACTAACAAACTAGAATACACGTCCCTCAAATATTGTTCATTATATGGATTTTGTTTCCTTGTTTAATGACAAGTCAACTTTTCTTTAAATGATTGTTGTAGTTTGTTTAAATTAATCTTGTAATTCAATTGGAATAGAAAAAAAATTTTTAGACTAATGGTTAAAGATTTTATAAATGTTTGAAATTATCTTGTTTGGAAATTTTTAATCGATTTGATAAAATATAAAATAATTGTAACTACAAATGTTTTAAAGAACTCACAGCGGTTATTATATTTTTGAAATATTTCTTAAGATAAAGGAATAATTACGATTTTTCGAAAAACAAAACGCCGATAACGACGATCTGGGACTACCAATCAAAAATTTAAACTAAGAAAAGTAATATTTCGTGCAGTTAGGCTTAACTTTGTATTGTGAATACAAGAAAACTGCATATCTCGCCCCCAATTTCTTTAAAAGGGTCTCTCTTGCTAGGGCAAAAAGTTGGCAAGTTTTATGGAAAATAGCTTGCAATTTTAGTATTCACTTCTACCGTTGATTGAAGAGTCTTCAATCAACGCTTCTACATTATAACGTGAGAATTTGCTTATGACCGCAAAAATACGAATAATTATCTGTGGACGAACAGACCGGATAAGTCTTGTTTGATTCTCGCGTTAGAAAAAAATATATGAATGTAATGAAACGAAATAAACAAAAAAAAAGAGGGGGTTCGTAACAAAGCTCGGTGCAGATGCAAGAATCGCAAATAATTTTATTACCCTTGTATATAACAAATAACCTACCTTATTAGTTTGCGCGCTGCCGTCAGAGTCGCTACTCATTGCAGCAGTAACCCCACGTGCTGACCCTATAGTGTACAATTCAGTTACGTGAAGATTTCCAAAAACTTACAGGCAATCAAACATTTGGGAGAAAAAATCATTACCTGCTTTCATTATATTTGCGAAGCGTGTTTCATTTTATAAAATTTAAATAGAGATTTTGGGTTGTTTGAAATGTTATGGCTTTTTCTGGTTCTGGTTTCAAAATTAGAATTATCACGCTTTTTAAGACCAACCAGCTTTGATCAAAATTTTAAGATACTAGAATTTTCAGAATCAGAAAAAAAATTGAATTTATTTAAAACTAGCAAATTTTTGGAAGTTATGCTTCACTGGGTATAATATTATTAGATACATAATTCAAAATTAGTACAAATACGGTTGCACAAAAAATAGATCAAATTTGATTTGAAAGAAAATTTGAGGAATATTTTAATCAAACTAAATCTTGGCTCCCACTTAAAATTTCTGTTCTGTATTTTTTTTAAATTATTATTTAAACTGACCAAATTTATTATAAAATATTACTTCAGGTATTTCAACAATTAAACCTTGAAATAATTCGTTTCAATTTGTTTTATAATTGACAGTAGCTACAATTTGTGCACGTAAAACCAAATACAATTATAACTTTTGTTGCACGAAATTGTGCAAATTGCGCTTCTCAGCATTCCAAATGCAATGAAATGTAAGTAGATTACATTAAAACAGTCTATTACTGGCACCAATTATATAAAATCATTATACAAATTACCTACCGCATCTTTTCCGTTTGTTATAAGTTGCGCAAAAGCTTTATATTATATTGCGAACCAATGTAAATAATTGTGTATAGAATAATGATATATTTGTTAATGAATATCGGCTTTTGTGTACCTGATAATCAACATGTGTGTACAAAAGCTTCTCTAATCTAAGGATAATTACTGGTCACCTTTGTTAAAACTAATTATTACCTGCGGCTGAAATTTTATTTCCACGTCATTTACAGAAATCAAACGTATGCTAAACAATTAAACGAGACGCATTACAAAAACATCCGCCTTGTTTCTTTTATACTAATTTTTAAGATTTGACAGCAATATTTATCAAATTATTGTCGCAATAAAATTAAAGTATACTGTACGTATATGTACGTTGCGTTTAGATATATTTTACGAAACTACGCCCATTTAATGATTGCATTATAATGGAAAAGTTTTCATTTAATGCAGCACTGTAAAAAACGCTATGTGCATCGTAAATAACTTATAATCAAATTACCGTTCGAAAACTCTGATACGATTTAAAGAATTTTATACGTAATAATTTTATAAATCGGAAATGTAAAGTTGTTTCCTGTGTAATCGTATATAAACAAATCTCTTTTGATTTACAAACAAATCGACATAATAGGTAATATTAAAGTTGTATTACCGCGACTTGTTTCACCATAATTGGAAAACTTAAAAATTAAAAATATTGACGCAACAATTCAGAATATCTCTATGTTTCTTTACACATATTTTAATATAATTAATAATTTGTGTGTTATCGAATATCATGAACGGAATAATTTTAAATGACAACAGAAAATTTTGTTTCAGATTCAGAATATCTTTCAATATTATTATTATTATCCACTTAAATGTTCAGCGATAATTAATATATTATGCAATGAGTATTTAATGTACGCGATTAAATATTGGTGCAGGAGAAAATGAGCCGTAATAATATTGGTGTATTCTTATTGGGAATTATATTTGCAAACAAAGTTAATCAACGGGAAATGTAATTGACGTGTTTTACTGTTGCATTTGCGTTGTTTTGTTTTGCCACAGTAATTACAAAATTTAAAAAAAAATGTTAACTAAAATATTGATGCTCCTTTTCAGAATATGTTAAAACATTATATTCATTTATGTATTTAAATCAATCATTTATATTATAGAGAATAAGAAATAAACTGTAGTAATAATAATATGCACTTCTATTGGTTACTATACGTTTACAAAAAAATAAAATAAAAAAAGAGAAACAATCATCACTTACATACAAATTTGCGTGAATTTTAGTAATAAAAATGTTAATGCTGCAATTCAGAATTATGAAATATTAATGTCCACTTGAAATTGTTACTTATTACTTTGAACAATGATCATTTAATGCGTCCTATTAAGATACAAGCAGAGAATTAGAAAATTGACCTTAGTAATACTAAGATTAGTGCATTATTGTTGGCTTTACTGCAGATTGACCTGTATTAACATTGATTTAGCATGACTAGTTCAACCATAGTACCTAATTAGAAAATTTAAAGAAAATATCTTCAAATTCTAATTTAAAATATTGGTGATCCAGTTTAACATGTGTTGAAATATTGGTATTAAACAAACACTGAGAATCACTGACAGCTGTTTTGTTCTTTTGGCACTCTTTCAGGAGTGAGAGAACTCTTTTGCTAACTTTACAGCAGGCGATTTGAGATTTTTATTTTGCTAACGCTTATGTTGGCTTATAATTATTGAAGGATCGACTTATGTAATTGCTTTTACATTCCTGACGACAAAAGTTGCTTAATGCGAACCATTTGCGTACGTGATAGTTAACACGAGTCGACACTACATGTCAAAACTTATATATTGGTATTAAGTTTTGTGTATTTAAATTAATAATTAGTATAGTAAAGGTTCCATTTAAAATATAAACACCTATGAGCTTTAGTAATAATATTGGCGCATTTCTATTTCATTTATTATATTTGCAAACAAAGTCAATTAACAAGAAATATGCATCATTCATTAACATTAACGTGACTTGTTTTATCAATGTAATTATAAAATTTGAAGAAGATATTGGCAAATTTATGTCGAAATATTATTATTATTATCCATTTATACAGGGTGTCCAGAAACTCTCTTTGACAAACGAAGACCGGAGATTCCTCAGATAATTTTAAGACAATTTAACCCAATTCACCTAGTCCGAAAATGCTTCCTAAGCTAGAGCTCTTTGAAGATGGCGCCTGGTAAAATAAAAAATTAGAAGATAAACTTCGCGAACTGACAACAATTTGAAAATGAAAACGTAGGTTTTACTTTTGTTGGCAGTTCAGAGCCAACTAGTGCAAAAATATAAATTTAACTTTAATGACAAAAATTTTCAAATCCATTTTTCTAGAAAACGGTGTATCCTAATGACTTAAAGTAAGAGTACCTTTTAGTACTAGAATACCTGAAAGTTTAATAATCTAGTGTCACAAATGCTTAAAAGTTAAAGACAAAAAGTTATGCGTTAAAATAACCGTTGACGTACCCAAAACGGACGCCTATGACCGATACTAGAAATTCGCAATTGATGGAATCGATTCATCTCTGAAAGCTAAACAAGCGTACCAGTTTTTGCTTTTCTAAGTAGAAGGTTCTGGAGGTATTTAAAAAACCTATTTACAAGGCGCCATCTTCAAAGAGCTCTAGCTCCCTTTAGGAAGCATTTTCGGACTAGGTGAATTGGGTTAAACTGTCTTAAAATTATTTGAGGAATCTCCGGTCTTTGTTTGTCAGAGAGTTTCTGGACACCCTGTATACTTAACAGAAAAGAGAAAAGGTTTCAGTTTCATTTCTTTAATCACTGAATAACTTAAATAATTAAGTAGTATATGATGAAATGAGCATTGAATGGTTACCAGCAGTACATTGAAGAAATGGAATCGTAATTGGTGCGTTACTATTGGGGATATAGCCTGCAATTCTGTGTACAAATCGTACTAATCGTAAGATCGTAGCGTAAAAAATTTGTAATTTTGTATATTGCTGTAAGCTACAGATTTTCGTGAGTATTTATGGTTTTTTATAAATCCTTACAGACAAACCTTAAAACATTTGATTAAAAGCCACTGAATTGCAATAATACTGATCTGTAAAATATTTTGCTACGATCAAATTATAAGATACGATCGTACGATTTTACGATAATACGATTTGTAAGTACAGTATTAGTATATTTGTAAAGCAAAGTCAATCAATAGGAAATATAATTGACCCTAGTAATTAGAAAAATAATATCAAATTTAATAACTAAAATATTGATGCAACAATTCAGAATATGCTAAAATATTATTATTTACCTATGTAAACCAATCATTTATATAATAATAATAATAATACGGACTTTATTGAGCAGAAAAAAAAAATAATACGTAAAAACAAAATTACATTGGGGCGAAGTACAGTACAGTCTCAAGGGAACTGTCTGCTCTTACATTTAACTTCTATAGATCCCGCTAATACCTTACTAAAACTAATACAATATGTGTATACTATTTATGAATATTTATGAATAGGTGAAATTATAACATCATGTTAATGAAAATAGAATTGTTATCTTATAACTACAAGATTTTCAAGTAGCAACTTTTAAGAACTGATTTAAATTTATAAGTAGAAAAGGATTTTATTGAGTTCGGCAATTGATTGTACAGATTTGCTATGTTTTATGAAAATGATTGTTTGAGCTTCAAGATTAGGACAAGGCGGTTGAGTAACCCCTTATGTCGTAACATTCGTACACTCATGAAATTTAAAACTTGGACACCACAATTTCTGTAAACAAAAGTTTGCACATTGTGAAGCGGGCTTAAGGGTATCATTTACAATTCTAACAGCAGGTAGTCTCAGCAGGGGTTATCTTATAGAAGGACTGTAGAATGAATCATTACACTAAGCACGTTTTAGAAAATAGGTAATTTACGTTGCTTACTTAATTTTTTCTTTAAAGAATATATTTGAAGGTATCGCTAATTAAACACCATAGCTCGATTAATTATCGAATCAAAATTTTGTTTAGGAAATGTTTACAAAATAAAATTAGAAATAATTTTGATTTAAAAACGTCTACAAGCAATAACTTTTAAATTAAATCAAAAACTAAACATGGTTATTTGGGTTGACTGATTATTACTTATTTTTAAATAAATCTAACCTACTAATTATTGTAAGTTATTAAAAAAATCATTAAACTCTCTATTCATAATATTTAGTCCTTACAAAATGTATATTTTATGACGTTTCATTTTTTTGTAGTTAATATAAAAGTGAAAATAAAAACTAAGGCAATTCTTATTGTCAACGTATATATTTAGTTTTTGACAAGAATTTATTACATAATTATAATTAAGATACCAAGTTATAGTTTAAAATTAAATGAAAACGTTTTTTTTTAAATAAAGGTATTACTATATAAATAAATATAAGAAATCAATAATGGGTGTGACCTCCATTATTATTGATACATTCTTGGAGGCGTCTGCTCATTGACGCTATCAAGGTATCAATATAATTAATATTAATCGTTTCCCATGCGGTATCAATGGCTGCAATTAGTGCATTACGGTTTACTGGTATAAAATTTGGCCCTTGTTGTCTTCGGATAACAGCAAGTATTCGAGCCCAAACATTTTCGATAATGTTAAAATCTGGGCTTTTGCTGGCCAGGGTAACAGCTCCAAGTTATTTGCTTGTATCCAGTTGCGCACAACCTGCGAAGTATAGGGTCATCATATCCCGATAGTTAATTATCGAATGTTCCAAGAAAATATGTAAATAGTAAATGGAATCTACTAACGTAACGTTAAGTCGTTAATTATAGTTACATAACTCTCCTTTCATAAGATATAGTTCATATTAATATGCTTATTGTAAAGCTTCGTACACACCTGAACAACAAACCGAGGAACAAACAGAACAACGAACCGAACGGCAATCGGAACATTAATTTGGACGGTGCTACGTACGAATTTTAGAACAGATTCGCAAGTCCTGATTGTTCCACGAACGGTTTGCGGCGTTCCCGCAACTTGTCGGTTTTTCTCCGACATCAAAGAAAATGCGCGCGAATGCGTTTGCAGGTTTGGACGAATCTAAACAAAACGGCGAACAAACTTATGCGGGAGAATTAAATTATTTATTTTTGTCCTCCCTTTTGTGGGTTTGTTGTGTTTTAGGTAATATTATGGAGTTGACAGAAGAAAAATGTTTTAAATTAATCAGTGTTTAAGAATGCAAGAAAAATGATGTCCCTATTAGCATCATTTGGGCGGGAAATTTCCAAAATAAAAAAAGCGAAGTAAATTATAATTTTTACTCTTCTTTGTGCGTAAAAATTTGGTTGGCACTATCTTCTTGTTTTCCGCAATTTTCTCTTCTCAATAATAAATATATATGAACTGAAAACTACTGAAAATAATTATGGAACAGCACAAACGTTCCGTTTGTTGTTCGGATTGTGGAAATCATAAAAGATCGTTTGTCGTTCTGTTTGACTTTCGGTTCGTTGTTATGTTTGTTGCTCGGTTTGTTGTTCAGGTGTGTACGAAGCTTTACAACTTAAGCAACAATTTTTGGCGAATAAAGATTAGTTTGTGATGTAATATTAGAAACACAAATTTATATCATATCAAATTTATGACAACTTAAAACCAAGAACGTGTATGTTATTGCTAAGAAATTATTAAGGAAAAAGCGCAATTGCAGTGTAAATATTTATAATTAGATATTTTCGAAAGTTTATAAGTCCTCTATTGTAATCTTAATACTTAAAAAAAATCCTGTCCATTAGCATTATAAGGAAATGGCTTTTACTTTATGAATAAGTTTCAATAACAATAGAATATCCTTGCTTGTTTAATTTACTTCCTTTGAGTCATATTGCTCTAAGGGTTGTTACATTGGTCATTAGAAGTATGTAATAAATAAACAATTACCTACTGTTTGAGAAGGGGTAGTGTGAACCAATAAATAAAGTAAGAAATGTAAATTCCATTTTAGTTTAAAATTTCAAGTGTTGTGAAAATGCCACCTCATCTCGGTGCTGATTTGAAAGCGCGGATTGTTTCGGAATTAGCGGCGGGCCGTAGCGTGCGTGAAATTTCACGTATGTTAGATATACCAAAAAGCACCGTAGGGCATTACCGAGTAAAATGGAATCTTGAACACACTTTGGAAAGAGCCATCGGAAGTGGTAGACCTAAAGTATCTACACGTGCTCAAGATCTCGAGTTGTTTCATTACGTAACAGAACAACCATTTGCTACATACTCCAGGGCTATAGCAGATACACATTTTCCCGGATGCCGTATAACTGCACAAAAAGATTAAAGGAGATGGGAATAAAGAAGTATAATGCTGCTGCGAAAGAAGTTCTCAGTGACGAAAATATGAGACGTCGTCTGGAATTTGCAAGGCGATATGTGAACGAACCTTTGGAATTTTGGAATCGAGTGATTTTTAGCGACGAAAAACGTTCAATAGCCGCAACGATGGACCACTAAAAGTTTTTAGAATGGAAGGAACTCGTTACGAAAATAATCACATATGTCCTAAAAACGAAGTGGTTATTTTTCTGTGAATGTGTGGGGTTGGGTTAGCGCGCGGGGTCCAGGAGTTTGTTGGGCTATCGATGGACGTCTTGATTCTGCTGCGTATTTAGATATTTTGAAACTATTATGAAACCTTCAGTCGAAGTGTTTTATCCAGACGAAGATTATATTTTCCAACAAGTAAGTATTCTTATTTCACTATACTTTCTCCAAAAAATAGTTCGGGATCTGTTGAATTAACATTTTCATAATGTATTTTTGTTGTTAAAGGACAACGCCCCTATTCATACTTCGCGGGTTGTGCGCAATTGGATACGAGAAAATAACTTGGAGCTGTTACCCTGGCCAGCAAAAGCCCAGATTTTAACATTATCGAAAATGTTTGGGCTCGAATACTTGCTGTTATCCGAAGACAACAAGGGCCAAATTTTATACCAGTAAACCGTAATGCACTAATTGCAGCCATTGATACCGCATGGGAAACGATTAATATTAATTATATTGATACCTTGATAGCGTCAATGAGCAGACGCCTCCAAGAATGTATCAATAATAATGGAGGTCACACCCATTATTGATTTCTTATATTTATTTATATAGTAATACCTTTATTTAAAAAAAAGTTTTCATTTAATTTTAAACTATAACTTGGTATCTTAATTATAATTATGTAATAAATTCTTGTCAAAAACTAAATATATACGTTGACAATAAGAATTGCCTTAGTTTTTATTTTCACTTTTATATTAACTACAGAAAAAATGAAACGTCATAAAATATACATTTTGTAAGGACTAAATATTATGAATAGAGAGTTTAATGATTTTTTTTAATAACTTACAATAATTAGTAGGTTAGATTTATTTAAAATAAGTAATAATCAGTCAACCCAAATAACCATGTTTAGTTTTTGATTTAATTTAAAAGTTATTGCTTGTAGACGTTTTTTAAATCAAAATTATTTCTAATTTTATTTTGTAAACATTTCCTAAACAAAATTTTGATTCGATAATTAATCGAGCTATGGTGTTTAATTAGCGATACCTTCAAATATATTCTTTAAAGAAAAAATTAAGTAAGCAACGTAAATTACCTATTTTCTAAAACGTGCTTAGTGTAATGATTCATTCTACAGTCCTTCTATAAGATAACCCCTGCTGAGAATACCTGCTGTTAGAATTGTAAATGATACCCTTAAGCCCGCTTCACAATGTGCAAACTTTTGTTTACAGAAATTGTGGTGTCCAAGTTTTAAATTTCATGAGTGTACATCAGTTCTAAATGTAATCTTATGATAAAGATAAAGGGGTCTATGATTCATAATAATGGTATGATATAAAGTGGCGACATGCAATAAATGACGTTTATACATATTTAACTAACCCAATTCAACGAGTTTGTGACTAATTCGCTGATACTTACAAATTCCAAAAATTAACCTTATGCAAACGTTTTGTAATATTTGAATCCTATTTATATCATGACTGTCTATGCAGGAGTAGTAAACTACATCACAATAATCTAATCTGCACATTACAAGTGAATTGCACAACATAACTTTAGTACTTCTATCAAGAAAATGGCGATTCAGATATATAAGTCTAAGAGCAGCATATCCATTACACAAGCACTTGGAAATATAACTTTCAAAGAAATAATTTGATCAGAATATTTTATTTAGATAGTGTTAGCAGCTCTCAACCTCACATTCATCCTCCCAAACAAAATTGCCGTAGTTTTATCAGGATTTAAAAGCAAACCGTGTTCTTTAGAAAAAAGGGAAATCCGTTCCATATCAGCAGTTAACGCTAAGCATGTATTTTGAGTATCAGATTTCGAAAAAGATAAATAACTTTGGGTGTCGTCTGCATAACAATAGTATTTTAAATTATGCAGCACTGATGCCAGAGATGATCTATAAACTATAAAAAGTAATGGTCTTAATATGGACCCCTGAGCACTCCTCCGTCAAGTAATAAATAGTCAGAGACTTCTCTGAATAACCTAACAGCCTGAAACCTGTTAGAGAGAAAGCACAAAATTTATTGGACTCATTCAGACGTTAACCCAGTAAAATGCATAATTGCTAGGAACATATTATGATCTATTTTATCAAAAGCTTTTGGAAAATCTAACGACACCAAAATAGTTAACAAGCCTGTATCAATTGCTGACAATATATCATCAGTTATTTTATGCAACGCAATACTACAACTGTGTCCAGATCTAAAGCCGGATTGTAAATCAGGTAAAATTTGGTTTAAGTGTAAGTGACACCTACGGCTTTAGTTTTTATGCAATTAATAATTTTGGCAATCTCAGTTTCAGTTACAGATTCAAAAGTGTTTTAATTTACGCCAAAGTAAGTTTTGTTTTCTGAAAATCGTACCATTTCTTTTTGTATCAACTAGTATCAAATCTAACAAAGTTGCACTATGTTCAGTGATGCGAGTTGGTTCACAAATAATCTAAGTCCAAAGCCATCAATTATCATGCGTAATTTTACTATCAACATTAATTAAATCAATATTAAAATCTCCTAAGCAAATAATGTGATCACGATCACCTATTGGAACTATACTAGATAAAATATTTTCAAAATTATTAAGAAATTGTATAACATTTTTTGAGCTTAAAGGATTGTACTCCAAAACTCCAAAACATATTTTATCTTACTAGTAATTGTATGATAAATCCATACATTTTTTATATTACTGCCATTTTAGATGATTTTGCATTGTAAATTACTTTTAATGTAAAAGGCCGCTCCACCACCTCTCGTTAGACGATCACGCCTCAACAGAATATAGTTTTGTATATTAACTACATCACTATGTATTTTGTTAGACAAGCATGTTTCAGTTATACCTACCACATTATAGTCACCCTTAATGATGCATTCTTTGTTATCTGTAAAACTTGCTACTAAGACCTTGCATTAACATGTGCACATTTGAATAAATTTCTTTTACAGAAGTAATAAAATTAGTCATTTATTTATTTATTTATTCGTATGGTAAAAATTAGTCATAACAACACATATACAATATTTATTTTAGAAATAATTAAACAATTTAAAAGTAAACTGAACTATCTCTTTCGGCAAGCGATATACATAAAATAAAAATTAAAACACATTTATCAATATTTAAACGTTATTGTTTATTAATCAGAGTTCTGAAATAATTACTTTTTACCATCGTTGACGAAAAATATCTTTCCATCAGTACTCCATAAAAATAAAAAAAACAAACAAATAAAAAATTTATCAGTATATGGAGTCAACGAATTTAGAAGTTTTGAATAAAAAAAGACAAATAAAAATCGTTAAAAGTTGTTAATTAACAAAATAAGAGTGTCATTGTGTATTATTGGTGTTTACAATTTGAATATTTATATGAGGACTCATCTACACAAACTGGTTTTTGACATTTGATGTATGAGCATTTTGCCTTTCACTACAAACATTATTAATTCCTGGATGCTAGAAGGAATGTTTGCTGATTCTTGGAAAAAGCGTGTCTGAAAAGTTTCAACAAAGTAGGTCCAATTAGTATTTTGCTTTGTTTCTCAAAACTATTGGAAAAAATAATGAGCCCCCAAAGAATAACTTTTTTTAGAACAAAATTGTATTTTGACAACATATCATTATCAGGGTTCAGGACGAGCTACATTTATGCAACGACTCTGTTGGCTGTTACAGAAAATATTAGTCTAATTTAGATAGAACATCCATTTGATCGCTTTTGCACTCATCCAATGCTTTCGCTATATGATAACACACGACTATTTATTATTGGCTATTTTAAATTTAATAGGTTTTTATAGTAACGCTTATTGAGATTAGAAATTATTTTTATAATTGTTTGTAGTGCAGTTGAAACTACCAGAGGCAAATCTACACGAGAATTAATATACTGTGGAGTACCACAAGGTTCCGTATTTGGGGCCTTACTATTTACTATATACACTAATTATATGATATCTTATTTGAATCACGTAAAAGCATATATCTATGCTGATGATACACAATTGCTCTACTCTTTCTCCTGAGATGATTATTATATGAAGAAAATTCTTGTAAATTAATGATTTATTCTCAGCGGCACGGATTACAAACTAATCCTGAAAAATCAATGGTTATGATATTCGGTAAGCATAAAGAGCGTTTGGAGGCTAATATTAATATAAACATAGCTGATGGAGCACTGAGGTTTACCAAATGTTCAAAAAACCTGAGTATTAAACTTAACACAGACCTGCGATTTAAACAAGCCTTATTTAAGAAATTTTATTTGTTATTAAGAACATTGATATATAACTTTGGTCAATTTTAATTGTTTTTAGTTCCTTTTGGTAAATCATGATTACTTTATGTACTTTAAGTTGTATTTTGCAAAATGAATTATTATTATTATTCAATTTTTAAGATAGGATTATGTTTAATATATTAAGATTGTGTCTTTCAGTGCTTTTCATTTGGCGTTTCGCAACGTTGTTCATTTCAAAAATTGTTAGATTTCAAACAGCCGTATTTGATATCACTTATTTAATTTTTATAGTCAAGTATTGAATTAAGACATTTCGCATTGTCAATTTGTTATAAAGATAGATAGAAAACAAAATAAAATTAAGAAAATGAAAAATTAGGTTACTGTCGTAAAATCCAATACCTAATTACCATTAATTTCTCTGAGCATTACCCCAATTTGGAAGCTTTTAAGAAGTCTTACAATTTTTGAACTGTAACTATTTGTTGTTGTTGTTCTAAATAGTCGAATAGTGTGCATATACGTCAAAATCATTTTATTGGTATGACTGCTTAATCTCATTTACTTATTTTGCTGGTTTCGTTAAGAACTCTTTCGTAATTAAATTTAATTTTCAGTTTTTCTCAATCTTGTTGAGGAGCCTTCATATGAGTGATTGCAAAGGTAACTTCAGGCCAGCACCATTTTGACTGACAATCAGTCTTTCTCAAAGCATTTAACAATTAATTGGTCACTCCTGTAGAAGGCTCAACAAGATTAAAGTGAAAATTAGTTTTCTCTTATTGTTCAACATTTTTTCTTGCATCTTAGTTTCACAAAGAAGAGAAATGAGATTGAAACAATTCATTTGTTTTAATAAAAAATAGTTTGAAAACAAATAAAGATCCGATAAAAATGTATAAGATTTCTTCCATTATTTTCCTTATGTACACTCATGAAATTTAAAACTTGGACACCACAATATCTGTAAACAAAAGTTTGCACATTGTGAAGCGGGCTTAAGGGTATCATTTACAATTCTAACAGCAATTAGTCTCAGCAGGGGTTATCTTATAGAAGGACTGTAGAATGAATCATTACACTAAGCACGTTTTAGAAAATAGGTAATTTACGTTGCTTACTTAATTTTTTTCTTTAAAGAATATATTTGAAGGTATCGCTAGTTAAACACCATAGCTCGATTAATTATCGAATCAAAATATTGTTTAGGAAATGCTTACAAAATGACCAATGTAACAACCCTTAGAGCAATATGACTCAAAGAAAGTAAATTAAACAAGCAAGGATATTCTATTGTTATTGAAACTTATTCATAAAGTAAAAGCCATTTCCTTATAATGCTAATGGACAGGATTTTCTTTTAAGTATTAAGATTACAATAGAGGACTTATAAACTTTCGAAAATATCTAATTATAAATATTTACACTGCTTTTCCTTAATAATTTCTTAGCAATAACATACACGTTCTTGGTTTTAAGTTGTCATAAATTTGATATGATATAAATTTGTGTTTCTAATATTACATCACAAACTAATCTTTATTCGCCAAAAAATTGTTGCTTAAGTTGTAAAGCTTCGTACACACCTGAACAACAAACCGAGCAACAAACATAACAACGAACCGAAAGTCAAACAGAACGACAAACGATCTTTTATGATTTCCACAATCCGAACAACAAACGGAACGTTTGTGCTGTTCCATAATTATTTTCAGTAGTTTTCAGTTCATATATATTTATTATTGAGAAGAGAAAATTGCGGAAAACAAGAAGATAGTGCCAACCAAATTTTTACGCACAAAGAAGAGTAAAAATTATAATTTACTTCGCTTTTTTTTTATTTTGGAAATTTCCCGCCCAAATGATGCTAATAGGGACATCATTTTTTCTTGCATTCTTAAACACTGATTAATTTAAAAATTTTCTTCTGTCAACTCCATAATATTACCTAAAACACAACAAACCCACAAAAGGGAGGACAAAAAATAAATAATTTAATTCTCCAAATTCGTCCAAACCTGCAAACGCATTCGCGCGCATTTTCTTTGATGTCGGAGAAAAAACCGACAAGTTGCGGGAGCGCCGCAAACCGTTCGTGGAACAATCAGGACTTGCGAATCTGTTCTAAAATTCGTACGTAGCACCGTCCAAATTAATGTTCCGATTGCCGTTCGGTTCGTTGTTCTGTTTGTTCCTCGGTTTGTTGTTCAGGTGTGTACGAAGCTTTACAATAAGCATATTAATATGAACTATATCTTATGAAAGGAGAGTTATGTAACTATAATTAACGACTTAACGTTACGTTAGTAGATTCCATTTACTACATATTTTCTTGGAACATTCGATAATTAACTATCGGGATATGATGACCCTATACTTCGCAGGTTGTGCGCAACTGGATACAAGCAAATAACTTGGAGCTGTTACCCTGGCCAGCAAAAAGCCCAGATTTTAACATTATCGAAAATGTTTGGGCTCGAATACTTGCTGTTATCCGAAGACAACAAGGGCCAAATTTTATACCAGTAAACCGTAATGCACTAATTGCAGCCATTGATACCGCATGGGAAACGATTAATATTAATTATATTGATACCTTGATAGCGTCAATGAGCAGACGCCTCCAAGAATGTATCAATAATAATGGAGGTCACACCCATTATTGATTTCTTATATTTATTTATATAGTAATACCTTTATTTAAAAAAAACGTTTTCATTTAATTTTAAACTATAACTTGGTATCTTAATTATAATTATGTAATAAATTCTTGTCAAAAACTAAATATATACGTTGACAATAAGAATTGCCTTAGTTTTTATTTTCACTTTTATATTAACTACAGAAAAAAATGAAACGTCATAAAATATACATTTTGTAAGGACTAAATATTATGAATAGAGAGTTTAATGATTTTTTTTAATAACTTACAATAATTAGTAGGTTAGATTTATTTAAAAATAAGTAATAATCAGTCAACTCAACACCCATAGGTTAGGACAGTTTCTCCTGGTGGGCCAAATAATTATAGAAACTTTAACTCTAGGTCAATTGCCGTACAAGTATTGTAAACGTCAATGTTCAATGAAGCCAACAAATTTGCGTTACATTCTTAGTCTTTGCATATGTACTTTTTGTCACTCAAATACCGCATTGATTGAATTTATAAATTTTAGAGCTCTAGTAAATTATACTAAAATCAATAGTATATGAAGAAAATCTAGAATTGAAAATACTTGTATACATATTTAAATCAGTACGTGGGTTTTACGTTTAGCGATCGGCGTGTTTTTACATTAAAATACAGAATACACAAAAACAAAATATCATTTTTCTGTATTTTCTGACATTAAATCTTTCAACAACTTATCTGAAAATCTTTATTCTATAGAGAAAACAAATTTTTTACAAAAAAGTATTTTTAATAAATACTACACATTTATTAACACAGAGGTGCCTTCTCACTACTTCGTATAAAATTTTTGAGCTACAGTCACATATCAAATTAATAAAATTAATTAGTGATGGATCCATTTATGTATTGGTGTCTTTAATAATATATAATATAATACTTCTGTATTATAAATAGTTAATTCTTGATAATGACGTACAAATAATCAAGTCGAAGCTATAGTCAATTTATCTAATAAAATATTTTTAGTATTGGTTTGACGTAAGTTAGAATTTATTAAATATCAAATTGTATGTAGGTACTTTTAAATTAATTTTTGAAGTAACTTTTCAACATTGTTTTCTTTTAATCCCGGAATCTTCTGTCAAACCTTTTATCGTTTAAATATACGATCCGTTTGAATTATTGCTCAGAGGGTTTACTTAATCCACCCTACGATAATTACTATGCCCAACCAGGTAGTGATGAATAATATGTTTGTATATACCCTCAATATATTGATCGACATATACTTTAATCAATCCTTACTAATCTCAAGATCTGTTTCTACATTAAAAATTAATCTTATACAGAATTTCAATTGTTTGCTTTTTAAATGTCTTTTTGCTGAAACGGATTTAGTTTTATTTTGTTTTTGCATTTCTAGTCTCGTAAAAAATTAAATAAAATGATAAATATAACTTTCAAAATATTTTTATACTGGGTGAGTTTTTTCTCATTATTTACATGGAAACCTCGTAAACTATAACATATAGAAAAATATTCAAATGTAGAAAGATTTGGAGAATTAGTAGCATTACAAGATACGTGTTCAGAAATTTAAGAAACATCATCGTCTACGGATTATACTCTAAGGGTGCAGTTTTTTCTCTTCTCCACCCTGTGGAACCTAGTTTGGCTGCAGAGCTGAGTAGGTTTCCTTTCACAAGTATATGCAGATGACCTTGATAGCTTAGTGAAAGGTATGTTTAAAGTCACGATCAAAAAACGAATGCAACGTGCACTGAAGTTGGTAATTATATAGTCTGTCAAGAAAAGACTAAAAGTCTCATCCCCAAAGACCACTGTAGTGCCATCCACGCGTAAAAAAAAACTAGATGGTATACGAGATCTCCTCCTAAACTTGTGTAAACTAACTATGTCCGGGGAATTACCTAGGAGTAATTCTTGACTCCAAGCTCACCTGGAACCAGCATATTGCAAAAATAATACGCAAATCAGAATTTACGCTAGAAGTAATCAGAGTAATGCATGGCAAACAATGGGTACTCAGACCAGTAATAGTAAACTGGGTGTGCACAAGGCTAGTCAGACCCACCATCACCTACGCTTCTGCTGGTGTGTGGTAGTCAAAGGTCCTGCAGGGAACCACAATCTGGAGACAAAGTCCAAAGACTTGACAGGCATAGTAAAACAAGGGCGCGCAAGACTACGTCTACTACAGCACTGGAAGCGATGCTAGGGCTTATCCCTTTACCCATCTACAACAGAGGGGTCGCGATGACGGTTTATAGGCTGCAGATATCACTAGTTATTATCAAAGCTGAATACCACCTATAAGACGCTTGGTAGACATTGGATGACCCTAATTCAAATAGGGTCTAACAAGTGCATTGATAAGGCAGTATTTAAAGAGATCATTTTAAACTGGAATAACTGGATAGACTTGAAAGAGAAAATTTCGAAAGATGGTAAGCACATGCAATAAAACAAAAGATGCAGCATACTTCCACCCCCGGAACAGCTTCATTTTTGTCTTTCGAGTAACAATGTATGCTATCATCCAATGTGCAAGAATCGATATTGGATATACGTCGTAAGTCGACCTACATTGTGTCACAGTCAGGCAGCGCTGAGGGCTTTCATGAACCAAAAACTCTCATCTAGACTTGAATACTTTAATACACTAAATACCATGTTAAGTCAAAACAAGGTCACCCTTTTCTGGACGCCTGGCTATTCGGGTATTGTGGGAAATATAGAAACGGTAGGAATTACAAACAAGTAGAGTCGCCCAGCAGTCAGCGAATAGACTCTAAAACCACATAAAGCATACTGGACATCAAAACCAAGTCGCATACATAGGAAGAGTACGATAACAGAACCTTACGTGAACCAAGCGGCCAATGTAGTAAAGCTAAGTAGGGCATTGCTGAAGACTACGATAGAGCTTCTAACAACTTTAAGATGCAGTATCTCCGGTGCCACTGAAGACGCAAGGCTCGCCAGGTTTATTTAAAATAAAAAACGTCTACTAAATATTTAAAAAAAAATCAATTTTGTTCAATTTCTTCAAACTTTTTTCTCTCAGATTTTGTGTAGAAGGTTTTGTTTTCCAAATATTATAAAAAGTGATTGTTTTAAATAAAAACTATAGTTGGTGATTAATTCATTTTTTCCTCTTTCCAATGATATAAAAGCCATTCTATTATTATGGTTTTCAAAAACAAAAGATACACATAATTAAAACAAGAAAATACCATTAAATTTTTGTTCATAATGTGTCGAAAAAATAACAACCTTCCAATTCGATATTATGGGTAGACAAACACGTGTTACAAACTTTAGTATGTTCAATAGCCATAATAAACACCTTTGGGTACAGGAAAAATTCTTGCCGTTTAGAATGAAACCTCAAATTATGTTCGGCTACAATTTTTAGGGAGGATTTGACAATTTCCTGTATGAATTCAATTTACGGTGGTTTCAAGATGACGGTGTCCCAGCCCATTATCAGGCACAACTCAAAACTTATTTGGACAAAATATTTGCTATAGTTTTTGAGATTAGCATATAAATAATGAAAAAAAATTCACCCTGTAGGATATAGTTATTTACATTAACGTTGATACAGTTATCTATTACCGTAGAGACCATTACTATACACTCTTTAGAATATAAATATAAGTTACAGTAAAAATAAAAAATCAAGAGATTAGTTTGTGACTTCCGTAAAAAAATCAATTCGTTGAGAATCTCCCTCATAAAATCACAAATTTCTATTTTTTGAATAGCAACCAATGACAGACGAATTACTCTAAATTATCGATAAGCATACCAAGCCATAAAACATACCAATAAAACATGTGAAAGGCTCTATACTGTGTTGTATGGAAGAACACTGGATCCATTCATTTTCTACGCAACTGTGCGCCATACAAAGAAAAAAGTGGATAGAAAATTTATCTATAGTTAATGCTCACCACATGCAAACCTCTCTCTCAGTAATAATCTGCGTGGAAAAAAACTGTATTCTACTTGTAATCGTGAGTTTTAGTGACCGTACTAATACCGAATACAATTCAAAAATTATACAATAAACCACCTTCTCTTTTACGTAGTTCTAATATTTTTTTAGAATATTGACATTTTAGCGAGTACTCTAATTCAATTATTAAAGTGGTTTGAAATCTGTCAAATCCCAATACTTTTTTGGTAAGTTGTCTGTTGCTACCAGAGTCGTCGATTAATCATTTTCGATAGCTAAGATTTACTTATAGTGTACTGTATTTTTCTGTATTTCAAAATTTTTAGAACCAGAGTTAATCGTACTATTCATGTTTAAACTCGTACACAATTTTTTTTATCGTAAGATAATGATTGAATGCAATTCAAGATTCTCTTTTCTCGGAGGACCATGTGAGATTAGAGTGAAATCAATAACACATCACCTTTTAACAGGACGATATTGTATTATAATTATTAGATCATTACCATAATTTCTAAGACTATTAACCAAAATTTGAGATTAGGTTTTCCCGCCAAACATAAATTAATAAACGCATTGCTTTCTACTTCTTTTGGTACTTTTTTTAATGCTGTTGCACCGAAGTTTTTCGTTGAGCGTCATTTCTAAGACTGAATTTGTACTATAATTTTTAATATGCATAAAATATAACATTATTTGAATTTGGTGCATTATAACCCTACTTGTGTATATCAAGTTCTGCTCGCTACCATCACTGATAACCCAAGGTCATTAATAAGATAAACATAGAGAAGTAAACTAAATATGATCTTTAAATATAGCTGCTATCTTAAACAGAAGAAACCAAAAAACACTGAACAAAAGTTTTCGGTTTTCTGTTTCTTATAAAGAAGTGAATAAAAATATGATGTAATTAGTTGGACGCAATTCACGTTCATTTTTTAAACATACATCTATAATGTTGAGGTTAGGATGTAACTTACTAATAAATTTACATTTAATCTCGGACTGCTTAAACACTGTCACTTATAATCTGATATCGTTGACACATTGATTACTTTGGTGTTTGATTGACGATATTTTTGTCTTTATTAAAATGTTCACTGTATGTTAATGTAATAAGGTATTTACAACCGCTAAAATACCAAAACCTAATTAGAAATGATACTTTTTATAGAAAATCAAAACGCCAGAGAGATATTCCTGTTATTAGAAAAACAATTAAGTTTTGAAATTATTTTCCAGTGTTAGAATTCCGTGTCGAACTAAAAAAATTTGTTCTCATTCTTGATTCAGTTGTATTTAAAATTACCTACTATTACTAAAAACTTTATTATACAAAACGATAAATTGGTAGAATTCAGTTTCGTGTACGCTAACAAGCTGCAGTGTTGGTATTTCATAAAGACTTATTGCTCTTTGCAATTATGAGCATTATGAACATACATAATCGCAAAATTTAAAATAGTCAGTGAAATGTTTTTTGTAATTACATTTTTTTAAAGTAAAAGTTGCTACAAATTTTATTTTACACAATTTTTGTTTTAATAAAGATATTTTAACATTTAATCACTCTTTCTCTTTCTAAATATCAAAAACTAACAGAATATATGAATTTCAGCAAAACCTGTCAATATGAAAACCAAAAAAAAAAACATTAAAAAGAACACAACGACACGTGAATTTTGAAACTATATCGACTTACTTTTAATATAAGTATTTATAACTAAAACCGTAAAAAAATCGATATAATGTGTTTCAAAGAAAACTACGACCATACATGAAAACAGCTGCACATCACAGATAATATTAACCACACACATACTAAATGTGTATAAACACAATTCTAAATGTTTGCCATTTAAAAAAAGTAGAAAAGAATAAAGAAAATGTATATAATATGAGTATGAAAAATGTCTTTTTTAATAAATGTGTAAAAGCGGATGGGAAAACAAAGTGTAGCGGAGGATTAGCGGCTAATAGGAACGTGCCGAAGCGAATATCCAGGGATTCTACCGACTCGCACGCCCCTCGTGGTCGTTTGTAGCGACAAGTGTTTTAGTTCTCATTGCTGAATTCTTTCATTGCACTCAGGACTTTTGTTTATCCATCATATTGAGGATAAAAGTAATTGCATTTGTTTTTTGGTTAATGCAGAAATCTAGCGAAAGATTACACATCTGCTTAATTCTGTAGAGAGTTCGTAAATATATCGGTTGAATTTGTATGTTGAAACAAACGAAAAAATAGTACAAGAAAATTAAAAGTTTAATTAATTGTTTTAATAAAAAAGGTATAACTTTCAAAATCTATCACATTCAGTACAGTTATTGAGTGAACATATTAAAAATATTTTTAATTATACAGGGTGTTCCAAAGACTCGAGGCAGAATAAAATTACATTTTTTTAAATGGAACACATCATATTTTCCTTAAAGTTCGCAAAGACATGTCAATAACTTTAAGACGAGTTGAAAATTTTGCTCGACAAAATGACAATTAAATTACATTTTAGAAAAAATAGTTCAAACAAAAGTTGTAGGTAATGAAATTTCCAACAACTTTTCTCTCATAACTTTTTTCTATAATTGATATGGGTAGAGATATTATTAAAACAATTAGTGTCACTAGTGTCGTCTAGTTGTAGTATAACCGCCGATATTACTTGGAATTTCTTCCTAACGTTTTGCTAACACAAGTGGTTAGCTTCTTCAGAGGTCCGTCCATTTCCGATGTTGAATGTATTCTGATGATTTCTACTTCAAAGATGGTATTTATATTGGTTCTTGCTGACAGAGCTAGCATCGCTCCCCGTTAAATGCGGATATTCATAAGGTGCCCAATTCTGTTGAAGTTTTTTGGATGTTTGTAGATCTTGATGGCTCCTCTAAATAACCTGCTGTGATAACCGTTAACCGTTGAAAGCAACATGGAGCTCTCAAAGAGTATCTTGTGATCTCCATTATTAAGCGCATAACCATTACCCAACATGGAAGATCAGTCAGCCATAAATAACCAACCATCTGCACATGAGCAGTAAAGTGTTATAGAGTCGTAATTGCGAGAGGTGTCTTATGATTCATCGCATTCATCTTTCTTTAACACCAATAAATAAGTGAAATGTGTATGCTTATTTCATTTATTTGTTGGTGTTAAAAAAGATAGATGCAACGAATCATAAGACACCTCTCGCAATTACGACTATACTAGCACTATAAATAGTGTAGCAGATTGAGAAAAACCGTCAGACTTGAAACGACCACACCGAAGATGTTTGCCGCAGCAGTTAAGAGGAGCATACCATAGCTCGAAAAATAATAGTATAAATAAGAAGTAAAAATTTAGTAGAAGCATTATATAAGAAACAAAGAAGATGTAACGGATGTCTCAAGTTTTGAATCTAACGACTTGTTAGTTTTCAATGATTAATGACAAAAAAGACATTTTATGATTTTCAAATGTCACAGTTAAAATATCCTCAAAATTACTTCCTGTAGATTCTATTTATACTTCAAAATGTGGAATAATTATACACGCATTAATTTTTTGGTACTTTAAACCAAAAAAGTATAATTCTAGACTTTGAGGAGTTTGTTAACTTTTATAATTATAATCATTGTTCGAAGAGACTCTTTAAGCAACGTTATAAATAAGTAACGTACCTAAGAACAATAAAATACTGTTTCTTCTTTGGTCGTTAAATTTAAAATAATTGACAATCAATATTGTGTGGAAATATACAGGGGATGCAATTTGATAAATAAAAAATGTTGTCAAATCAAAAGAAATAACTTACTACATCGCTAAGAAAGTATTTTAATGCCATTGACATTTGTTTTTTATTAATTTTTTTACAGATATTGACTGTAAGCTTGGACACCCGGTATATGGGTAATTGGTAATTAGTTATAAAAATATAAAGCAAGAGAAATATGTCGCAAACAAAAAATTAAGAAATTTTTTATTAATTTGGTAATTATAATTTAAAGAGACAAAAACGCTATATACACTTTTAAGAAGAATTGTTAGTTAAAATTTTGATTAAAACCGGGTGCTGTGGAAATAATAAATTTTGAACTGGATTAAATTAAAAAGTTTGCACATTTGAAATATAATACACCGTGTATAAGTTGACATAGCCATTTACTGTGTTAAATTAAAAATTAACGTATATCTTTTGTTACAATTGTAACACAATATAACATATTATGTAGGATAGATAAATAATCAGTAATATAAGTTATTTTTTGTGAATTTTTATTTATTAATCGGATCGGTGTTCATTTATTAAGCAGACTTTGTGGACGAATTGGTTAATTTGTAGCCTAGTAATGTTATGAGTATCCTAACCATGGTTCGATTCCGATTACAGTATTTTTTTTTAATAACTATATCATCTATTATAATACATATTTGTAAAGTAAATTTAATATTTTGAAAAAAAAGTTAAAAGTATTGGCTTCATTTTATAAAAATTGTATTAATAATAACATCCATAATTTTATTAATAAAAAATTAGGACAATCGGGATCGAACCCGGATTTGTGGCGTAAATCATTATAAAAATGGTACTGTTTGTTTATTAATATTTACTTTAAACACTTGCATTACCACATAAATTTGTTATCGTTTATCTATCTTATAAATTGTATTGCTATATTGTGCTCGAATTGTGCCAAAAAAAAGATATGCATTAATTTTGAATTTAACATAGAAAACGCCTATGTCAACTTTTCTGTGGGGCACACGGCATATAACTATTTAAGATTAATCCAAATGTGGTATAAATGAAAAACTTTTTGTTAGCAAAATGGCCCAGTTTTAAATAATTTTTAAAATGTTTTGAATTCAAGATGAACCGAAAAAATTGCAACATACTTAAAACTAAAAGAACTTGAATTATACACTGGTCACTTCTTTTGTCAATCAGCAGCAACGACTGTTCTAGATACAGGCGGAGATATTTTGACACTAAATCATGCGCGAGGATGGAAATCCACTACGAAAGGTTATCATGAAAAATGAAGTACCGAAAAAAATGCTTTTCCACGTCGGCAAATGTGATTTCCACTTAAAGAGATTCTACAATTCATTGTCCATTGACAAAATAATTCACTTTAGCTTCAATAATGTTTGGAATTAGCAGAAATTCAAAATGTACATTTAACTTTAATTGGTATAAACATAGAAATAAAAACTTGAAATGTTAAAACGGTAATTCTTTTCAAAATTTAAGTTTTTCTACTAACTTGTTATAGAAATTAACATACCGAGAAATGTTATAACATTTATTAAGCTACAGATGTCATTCGCAGCTTTTTCAGCAAAAATCAAAGTTGTCATGCAAGTTTGTCTTGTGACGGGATTAATTTTCTTCCTACAGTATAGGCCGCCGTGTTTACCTTAGTGCACCTGAATATGCATTCTTATATTGAGAAGTCTTTTTGGGGGATTTTACCTGCTTGGAGTTGTCGGTTTCGATTTTTGGTACTCGTGTATTTGCAAAAGGTACATCTCGTTTTCTCGCAAAAATTATACGTTCATTTCCGTTCTGAAAAGGTGTACATGGAAAGTGCTGTCTAAGGGTTGAACAATTGGACATGTGCTTTGTAATAGCTTTCCTTTTTTTACTTTTCTTTGTTTTAATAAAATATTTGTTCTTACGGGTTCTATTAATTGTAGGCACCTTTTTTCGTTTTGGCGTTTTGGTCTTTCGTTTGACGTACCCCGTTTTAATTGGTCAATGGCTGTTTAAGGATGGTTATACTTATATATACAGGGTGTCCGGATATTATGAGTAAAAAAACTCGAAAGGTGATTCTACTTAAAAAATTAATGCCACAACTTCCTATAACATTTTTCTGAAACATCCAAAATAACGGAGTTATACGGCCTCAAAACTTGATTTTTTAAATCAAGCTTTTTTAATAAAATATTTTCTCGTGTACCGATTCTCTTCAAATTTGGCACACTTACCAATAATGTTCGTTTGTATTTTTGTTCCCAATTTGACGTAAATTCCCCAAAACTAAAGGGCTTAAACTGATATTGTTGGAAATACATACTATTTAATGAAATAATCTGTTTTAATAAATAACTACAATTGACAACAGTTTAATACACATCTTTATAACAAATTTTCAAAGTGATCTCCTTCCACCTCAATGCATAAATTAATTCTTCTCAGGAAATTCTGACAAACTCTAGCAAATATTCCCTGTTTTTGTTTAATAACCTCACAGTTATCAATAATTATTTGCCTCAGCTCTTCAACGTTATGCACTGAGTCCTGTATACAAGGGATTTGAGGTAATCCCAAAGAAGAAATCCATTGGGTTCAAATCAGGCGATCTGGAGCCCTGCACGAACCCACTGCGTCCTATCCATCTCTCCGGAAAAATTTCGGTTAAGAATTCTCTCACCGCTATGCTGAAATGTGCCGGTGCGCCGTCTTGCAGCAGCCACATTGCATGTCTTACTTGGTACATCCTCCAATAGAATGGGAGCCGGACACAACGTCGAATGGACACAACGCCGAATGGACACAACACCAAAACTTGGACACAACGTCGAAACGAATAGTTGGACACATCGCCGAAACTGGACATAACGCCGAAATCAGTATTTGGACATATCGTCGAATGTGGACACAACGCCGAAATCGGTAATTGGACATATCACCAAATGTGGACACAACGTCGAAAAGCAAAAACTGACGCCACAAGATCGGAAATCGAGTGTCGAAGCTGAAGTTAAAACGACGGCAGCCTATTTTGCAGAAATATTAACGATTAACAAAGGCTAAACTTTCTAATTAAACACATCGCTGAAACGTGGACACAACGTCAAAACAAATAGTTGGACACATCGTCGAAACTGGACATAACGCCGAAATCGCCTGTTGGATACAATGCCGAAAATGGACACAACGCCGAAATCAGTAATTGGACATGACGTCGAATGTGGACACAACGTCGAAAAGCAAAACTAACGTCAACATAGTTCGGAAATAGGACGTCGAAGTTGAAATCTGAATATTCTTTTTGAATTGAATATGTGTATATTTCAAATTCTATTGAAGAGTATTTTACAATACAAGAAATATGTTTACTATTTCTTGTAAATTGAAATTAATTACAAAAATTGTCATTGTCAAATTCCATCAACCATAAATTCCAAAATATTGATTAATCATAATTTTAGTGGAATAGTTTTCTTTTAATATCGAACAATAATGTTTGGAGGAATGTTTAATGGTAGGTACTATAGTTACTAAAGAAACTTAAACGTTTTTTGGTACGGTAATTGGCGCAAAAATCATGTAAGTGAAGCAGTTTATAGTTTTCAGATTTTTCCTTTGAATTCTTTTTCCTGTGGATATTTTTACCTTGGGATGTTTTTTCGTAGGTTTTTTCTTTGGGTTTTTCTTTTTATGGTATTTTTGCGCTGACCGGGGGGGAATGTTTATTTTTATTTCAGTATGTACTATTACGTTCTCGTTTCTCTTTAATTTTATTTTATTTGTATAGTCATCGTTCAACTTTAACTGAAGGTTTGTTGCTATAGATTCCATTTTTGTAATAATTGAATCTAGAGCGACAAACCACGGTTAAAGTTAAACGATGACTATAAAACTGGGCCTAAGCAAATTATAATTAACAGCAATCTTGCTGAATATAGAATCCACACGGTATATGTAATAAAATTTAGGAAATCCTTCATTGAAGGTAATCATAATCATTTCATTTTATTATTTAATTCATTTCGTTTTAGGATTTCTTTATTAGTTTTCTATTTTGATCTTTAACATTATAAAAAAGGTTTTCACCATTATTATCATAAAAATAATTAGAAGATTGACAATTAAGGAAGTAAAGTATACGTCAAACAAAAGGATTAACTCCAACAAGTTTATTACATTTTGTTCATTAACTATTATTTTCTCGTTTTGACAGTGTATAAACATTTCTTTATAAAATTAATAAATGAATTGTGCTCTAAGTGATCAAACACAGTACGCATGCGGATTGGAGAAACGACGTTTTAGAGTATTTGAAATTTGAAAGATGTGATTATACACTTTATTTGAATTAGGAAGTCTTCGTTCTTTTAAAGGAAGACGTTCTTTAAGTAATACAACACTCGATTTTTTTATTTACGGATAGGACTAAGATATTAGAAAAAGAAGCAGAAAAGATTACATTTGCTGTTGATTTAAGACCACCCCTGGCAGTACCCCAATTATATGATTTTTCACTTTTCTTAGAAATCGTGAACACTTCTGATATAAGTCACTATTTAATATATTATGTAGAGTTTTTTTTGGAAGCAAATACAAAAATGTATACTTTACTAAAAACGATGTACTAAATAAGATTTGTTTATACCCCAGTTTTGATGTCCCTAACTTGAGTCTATTATTAATAAAAAGGCCTACGAAATTTCAAAATCGTAGCATTAAGTTTGATTATCGATATCTTTCTTACGAAAACTAATACGAAAAATTTTAAAGACACAAACAAGTTAAATTGGATTGTTATTTATACGTATATTAAATTTTGTAGTCGTAGTAATAAAAAATTATTTTTTTAACGCACATATTAAAAATTCAAACATAAAAAGAATGGTTTTCACAAGTTTAACTTATGTTCCAATTTTTGTTAGGATAAGTTAAAGCAATCACTACGGACAATGAGCTTGAAGAAAAATCTCGTAGCTCTGTGTTTGATCGACATTATCTCCTCTAAGAAAACATATACAAAAAACTGTCAAGATACAAAAAGTTAGTCCCAGTTATTATCATCACTTTTACCAAATTATATAGTTCTACGATAACAAAACTTAAATTTCGTAGAACCTTGTTCAGGTCTCCGTAGCGCTTTACCGAAAACAGTTACGAAAATTTATCAAGTTGTTGTTATTCCTACAAAACAAAATGGCAACTAAAAAATTTTAAGAAAAAACTATAAACCTTCATGACCTTTTGAATTAAAATTTGGAAATTTACCAAGAGTATTAGAAGGTAAGAAGTGTAAAGATCTAGCAGCTACGAATTTTTGTAGCTCTACGATTATTAGTTTAGGAATGAATGCAGTTAAAAGACAACGACAAAATTTCTTTAGAGGATTATAACTTTTTTGTGACGCAATATTTTAAGAAAACATTAAGAATAAAAAAGTTAGTTCTTGTCAAAGTCTACAATATATCAACAAATAGAAGTTCTAAAACTATTATTTCTATAAAAATTTACTTGAAAAAGACTGAATTTTGCAACCGTACAACTCTTTTGTTAAAAAACTATTGTAATCACCAAACGGTATAATCAACCCCCACCATATTTTTACCAATTTTCCAAATTTTATAACTATACCTCACATCGTATCCGAAATAAGAGTTTGGAACATGCGAAAAATGTCAAAAATCGTGTTAAAACGCGAATAATTCAGGAGTGGGGAGAAACAAAAATTTTTTTTAAATTAACTGCCAATAATTTTTTGAGTTTTATAGGCATGAAGCTGTGTTATGGCTTATTGATTTGAAGGACATATGAAGTTTAACAATAATTTGTTTTTCTGTTTTAATTATCTGTTTTTCCATTATTTTGTTTGCTATTTCTTTGTCCTGCTATTTTTTTGTCATTGTCGTGACTGTCACTTGGGCCGGTCCATTATACATCGTCATGCAATAGCAGTTCTGTCATGTTTTATGTTCTTATTTACGTTCTATTATGTTTACACACTTAATCAATATTATTACAAATAAATACCAAGGTAGGTCAGGGTTGACATGTTCAGGTTTTGTAAACACCTTAAAGCAAATACTTTGCCAAAACAAACCAATCCACAATTGCACACGGTTTCGTCAGCACACTATAAAGGTTTATACTGATCTTTTAGGGCACCATATATTACACTTACATAACAATAAAACAATGAAAAATAATGTACCATACGAAATTAAAACCAATCCAAACCAATTTTCCACTGGGGCATTTGATTTTTGTTTGTAAACTATTGCTGGAGCTACACATGAGCAAAAAAGTTTAATGAATTTCTTATTGTAACATAAATTTTGTTCAGAAGTTTTGTTATCATAATTTTTTGTGGATTCGACTATTTTTGAAAGAATCTGGTAGTAGATTTTCATATCATCTTAATAGATAAAATACTTAATCTTAAAAACACTACACACATCATTCTAGAACATTGAAAATAGAAGCGAACCTAATACTGATCTTTGGGGAACACCCGAAGGAACCATGTGGGCACTACATCTGTATCCGGCAATCTAAACAAATTGACGACGATGGCTCCAGTATTTAGTAAGAAGCGAAATAGTGTGCTTGGAAAAGCCAAAAAGTTCAAGTTTAGAGAATATGAACCGATGATCAAGTCTATCAACCCCACAATCTAGAGATCTTGCTATAAACTCGGTTATAACAGTAAGATTTGTGACCGTTGATCTTCCTTCTACAAAGCCATGCTGAGGTTACAAAAGACGATAAAAATCATGATTTTATATCAAGTCGTGAAGTACAAACTAGAATAGTTTAAGGAAAGTGCAATCGGCCTATAGTTAGCGATGTTTATTCTATCTTGAAAACGGGAACAATCCGAGCCGTCTTCCACGCGTCTGGAAAACGTAAAGTTTAAAGACCAAATTAAAAATGTGTAGGAGTGAATTTGACTCCCTACTGAAAAGAGACACTTCTTTCCTCTGTGGTAACATACTTAGGAATGCTCGAATTATTGTGCTGGTTGTTAACAAATGACTAAAACCATTTCAAAGATTAACTTCCAAGTTTCTAGTAAAATGCTTGTAACATTACGAGACAATAAAATTGCAAAAGAGAATTATTATACAAATATGAGGTATAGTGTAAATTACAAATCTGAAACATGTTTAAGAGGTAACTAAAATTTAAAAATACCAAAACTAATATATAACGGGCGTTCAAATAAAAAACGAGGGTGAATAGACCTTGGAATTTTCTTTGACATTTAGTAAATTTTTTAACAAAGTATAGTCAGCTGATACTAAAGTAAGGTTAGAATTGAAGGTATTGCTATACTTTTTGTTACACTGTAAAATTTCTAATGCTATTGCAGAAATTCACACGAGCCACATGATCTTCAAGAGTTAGTGCTTGAAACTTTTGGTAATGGTAGGGATGAAGGAGTTGTTCTTTTAAAATTTCATGTACTGAGCTCTTCAGAATATTTTCCTGAGTAGCAATTAATCTTACGCATGTGGATTATTTTCGATCGAATTCAAAACACGAACTTCTGCTACTGGAGTTCGAGTTCTTCGCGGACGACCTGCATCATAATGTCTAGTTTTAAATGATCCAAATTCTCCAAGTTTTCGATGGATAGTACTGAACATTTGCGATTGAACAATTTAATAAGAAACTTGCAACAACTTAGTATCTGTCAAAATTTATTGTTTACAAAGCAACTCCCGCAGTTGTTTCCAAAGCATGCTTTGTTAATGTTGAAAATGAGCTGAAGTGAGTTGGCATTCATTCAGTACAAGCAACTTTTAAAAAGCGTTTTTCTCGAAAACAGCTCATTTTATCGTGATGTAAGAAGAGGACGTTTTTTGAAGATTTTTTGATGCTCTTTAATTGTGTGTCACCAAAATTTAGAAAAAAATCGAACAAAAAGGTATGAATCATTATCCAAAGGTCAAGGGCAGTTTAAGCCCTTTAGCTTTGGGGAATTTACGTCAAATTAGGAACAAAAATACAAACAAACATTATTGGTAAGTGTGCCAAATTTGAAGAGAATCGGTACACGAGAAAAAATTTTATTAGAAAAGCTTGATTTAAAAAATCAAACTTTGAGGCCGTGTAACTCATTTTTCAGAAAAATGTTATAGAAACTTGTGGCATTAATTTTTCAAGTAGAATCACTTCTCGAGTTTTTTGCTCATAATCTCCGGACACCCTATAGATGCTTAATTAGTCGATGGATATTTAATGATGGATGGTTATACTCCAAAAATTATAACTGATCGAAGAGAATACTTGAAAACTTAATAAACTATAATTAAATGGTTAATCAATTTCCCTTGAAGCCATCGTCGGTTCAAGGCCACCACTCAAGATAAGCCGTTTATCTAATCCTTTGTGCCGCCCAGCAACTGTTATTATTGGAGTCCATATTGGCTGTTCCTTTTCTTCGTTGGATACTCAAATACTAGATTTGGATACGAGAGCTGTTATCTCTAACGATTAACTGTCGAACATTGAAGGCTTCCTAGTTACACGAGCTAAGTTACTTTCTTTTGCATGTTATTCATAACTCAGAATCCTTTAAGTACAATTAATTCTGTGCGCTTTCAACTTATTTAAATAATCGGCCACGGCCCGGTACTCGTTGCAATTGTTATTAAGTACCTTTTGAACAATATTTTGCCGTGTGAATCATTTGTAGGGATTCATCGGTGTTCTCAACTATCAAATACGCTAACCTATTTAGAGGCGTTTGTGCCTCGAATTTATATTCGTGTTTTTAACTCGCTCTGGTGAATTTATTAGTCTTTGATAACTATATATGCTATTGATTCTAATTGATATTGTCTATTGTTATGTTTATGTGTTTCTCGATGTGTTAATTGAATTCTAGTCGCTAAAACAATATAAATATTTCTATGCACGTACGGTTTATTACTGTATCTATGAGTACCTAGGGGCTTTAGATATTTCTTTTACATAATCCTAGGTGGCGCCTTATACATTTTTCGAGCAGTGTAGCGTGAACGATTTTCAATCCACCCACGACCACTTTCGACTAAGACGAGCTGCCGGGGGGTCATCTAGCACTGCTATACATTTATTTTATTTGTTTACAAATAAACCGTAACAGTCTTTTCTTGTATTGTAAAATTTATAAATATATATTTTAAAATATAACATTACCAATATGTCATGTTTTGTTTAACATTACCAATACCTAACATTACAACCAACTTTTGTGAATGTTAAGAGCCTGAAACCGATAAAATTCATAACTAGTCAGCTGTTAATTTAACACTACTATACAGTTAAAATGACTTGTCAACGTCTAGTGACAATTCAAATAATAACGTTTACAATTTAGTAACAAAAAATTTATAGACGTTTACTTGTCTCTTGTTATATAAGCTGAAAAAAATCACACTTTTTTGAAACATTTTGGTTATACCAGATTGTTAAAAATATTATTACTTTTAAGTAAGATTACATTAATAAAAGTTTTCTCAAATTTCAGAGTTAATCTTAAATTAATAAAAACCAAGTAACGTTATCTTAACTTAAAAGCTTTAAAATCTAAGACTTTTTGATTATAATTCAATTTTTGAGTATTGATGAAAACACAAAAAATAAAACAGTTTTAAATATTGTAAGTACTTAATTAGTACTGAAAGTAAATACATTTGTCAGGTTCTATTAGGTATTAAAGTTTTTTATGATCTATAATTACCAATTTTTATTAAGCTGTAAGTACTCAACGTGAATTGTGGTGTACGTTTGCATGCATGAATAAATTAAACTCAATTCGCTGTAATTCAAAGATAATTGCCAAATCTAAAATTAATTTGTAAAAATAAGTGTTCTAATAATTGTTAATTACAAAAACACGCAATGTATTTACTGCTTGTCTTCTGTTATTAATTACTCTTACGTTTACTTATTGTATTTTAGGTTTAATGAAACTGTTTACCAAAAATCTTTACTAATTATGGTGATGTAATAATCTAGAATAATTTTAAAAATTTTTTTTCATACTTATTTCAATATACACCAATTTACTATAATGTTTTATTAGTTGATTCGTCCAATTGTATGTATCTACAAATACATATTTTAATGAACCGAAATTTGAATTGAAACAGTATAGGAATAGGTTATAATCGCCATTTTTTTTTAATATCAACAGTTCTAACGTAAGTTAATGAGAAAGTAGTGCACTTCCTAAAATAAAATATATCGAGCAAGGGGACGAAGCGTCTATTTAATTATCTAACCAATATGATGTTGGTTTAAGCAGATGGCTTTACAATATGTGCCATAAAATAGTGCGACGAATACTGCCCTGGCACTAACCGTAAACGGTAACAGAACAACAAAATTTTACAATAAAACAGGTCATTCAATTTTACTTTTAACTAATGTAATAAACTGCACACACACTTTTCTTTTTAAAAGTTCACAGAAATGTTTAACGTCTCAAACTATTTATTTTATTAGGTGAAAACTCAACAGGAAGATAATGTACATACACTACCTATGTTTGGTTAATGTTATGTCTTACCAATCTTTACAATCAAACACTATTTATACGATTCTCAATTAATTGAACTTTTTCTTAGAATTACAACAATTTTCGCGAAAGGTTTAAAATTTGGTTTTATTCGTTTATTTTTTGCAGTTTGCTCAAGGAACTTCTGAAATAAATTTTATAAGTGAATTAGGGAAGTTTTAGAAGCGTCCGTCCTATTGCAGATATCTTGCATATGCTAGCAATATCTTTGTCCAGCTGACGGATCTCGATGTGCAGTAACATATGTGTCCAACTGCTATTTCTTAAACGTGTTCATTATTACATTTTTAATGCAATCAATATCATTTTTTTATTTTATTTCCCATTGGTTCTACCGATATGTAGTTGAATTTTATTTACTAGAGTACCCTCTCCGTGTCATATAGCTAAGATGAACTGGGACGCTGTAATTGGTTACAAATTCAATGAAACAGAATGTCAAGAAAATGTTTCAAAATAATTGTACTCGTTGTTTTATAAAAATTTGGTGGAGTAAAATTTTGTACAAGATTACAATAATTTAGACAATTGATTCTTAACTTAGTTTTACTAGTAAAATTATTATACAGAGGATCTAAGAATTTAACGGGAGTTTAAATAAAAGTTAACTAAATTATTGTCTTCGCATTTTAGAATAAGTTTGTATTATAAGGGTCTTTGTTCTGCCTGGGACCTATCTAATTTCTTTTTATTAAATGAAACACCTTGTAATAATTAATTGTAGATTTAATGATCAGTTTAATTAAGAACCAATTTATACCCACAAACAATCTCTCTGAATAAAACATCTGTTTTAGCTTTTCGGCAGAAAATCGTTTAAAAAATTCCCAAATCTAACAGACGCGACAACCGTGTCTAACAAATTATAGCAACTAAGTTGTTCGGACAAGAAAATTTTTATAATTTGAATATACTTTGATTAAAATCAATTGGCTGTTTTAAAAGTTTCGACAAAAAATCGTATAAAAAATTGACAAAGCAGAAACACTAATTTGCACCTACAAGCATTCTTCAATAAATTTAATATTTCTGTTTTTAGATCCTAGTTACAATGCAAAGATTTTTTGATACGTTATTCAAAATCAAATTCGATTATGCGTATATCTTTATATACATAGTTAGAAAACATTTATTTACAATTAGTTTTGAGTGATTTTGACAACGTCATTTCAACGATTTTTAAAGTATCTAATTTATTCCTTGATTGAGCGTTTTCTTTAATGGAGATTGCACTTTCTACCTAAGTTGAGATTGCTGTTTTTGGTAGTGTGGGTTTTGTTAATTTTTAATTTTTGAAATCCCTTTTTACTAAAATTCATTATCCTACTGGAACCAGGTGTGACCGCCTATAAAACATCCTCAACGCTTTTTATACGAATTCCTGGCAAAGATCTGAACAAACAAAGAATGGTTTGGCCAAAATTGTAGAACCTTTAATATTCAACCTAGACAGGGGCATCGAGATGTCAACTTCTGAAAAGAAAACTTACAACGGTATCAAAGAATTGAAAATTCATGGTAGTCATTTTCATCAAGATAGGTATAGAGAATATCAAACTCTTATCAAAAAAATGGAGCCAGAAAGGAAGTCATCTACTAACTTGAAAAACAATTATTTTTATGAAAAAATTATTGTTGCTTCCAAATTAAACCTACTAATCAATAATTACGTAAACAAGAATAATGGAATTTCATTCATTGCATTACAAGTACCAGGAGAGGAAATCCAATCTTTAACAGCAGAAAAAAACATTTCCAATTCTGAACTTCGAAGAGAAATAATAGTGACATTTAAAACAGGCTATCCAAGAATGTTAAATTCAAGATGTCTCGAGGAGACATAAAACTCCTTGTTTCTTCTGATTGTTTAGCAACATCCACGGAAGATAACTATGAAAAATTGAACGATAAGCATCCTTCTCATCATAAACATCTAAATGTAACTAAAACTGATGTTCAAAACTAAATTTGTAGTTTTTCTAACAGATCTTCATCCGGCATTGACCTTATACTACTACAACATCTTAAAGATCTATCAGCAAACGTAAGTAGAAACTCAGAACTAATGCACTTACAAACTTGTGTAATTTCATGTTATCTGGAAAAATTAATCTTGAAATCGTCGGCATTTTGTATGGTATGGAGCCAACTTATGTTCCTTAACTAAGAAAGACGGAGGAAATAAACGCATTGCTGTTACGACCTTGAAAAGCTAATTCAGAGGGAATTGAATCTTACTTGAGGCCACAGCAAGTAGGATTTGGAAAAAAGAGAGAATAGAAAGCAGTTATACATATGTCTTAAGAAAAATTAAGATAAACAAAGATACTCTTAAGGTCTTACTAAAAATAGATTTAAAACATGCTTTTCAATGTTATGCATCTCCCACTAGGCTTTTCTATGCCAAGATGACTATTCTCTCCGACATTCAATGTCAACAGAGAGACCCCTTAGGTTCATTATATTTTAGCTTGGTGCCACAACCCATTATAGAAGAGCTGAAGTTTAAACTAAATGTTTTTTACTATGATAACAGATCCTTATGTAAAAACTGTAATCAGAATTTTATAAAAATTATCGATAAAGCTCAAAAGATAGGTCTAGAAATAAATTCTTCGAAATGCGAACTTTTGTTTACCTTTTCATTAGACAAAGTAACTTACAAAAAAATTGATGTTATTTCACCTTGAATAAAATTATTAAAAGAGGAAGACATTAGTTTATATAGCGCACAACTGACTGTAGCAGCTGAAATTAAAAAATCGATGGAGGAAATAGCTAACACTTATTTCAACTTAAACCAGTGGAATTTAGCTAGCCTCACTATAAGATATGAAGGTTTAGGAATCCGATAATTGAAGGATATCTGCCTCTCTGCATTCCTCTCTTCTGTGAATAGTATTTTTAGTTTTGCCACTGTGATGTTTTTTCTTATCCGGGACAAGACTATGATTAGCTGTTTTCAAAATGCAAAAGAACTGTTAAAACTCATTTTATGGTAAGCAACTATTGCTGGAATCAAGCCAGAAGAATTAAGATAGTATTGTAATTATCAACCAGCTTGCAAAAATGTTTGTTACTTCAAAAGCTCGATATAGAGCATCATGTGTAAAAAAACCGGAGAATAACTTTTACCTTCAAAATGTATTGGTATCCTCTTAGATAGCAACATTTTTAGAATTGCAGTGGCTCTAATATGTAGCTGTCGCATTTGTATATCCATACTTGCATTTGTAGAACGTCAGTTGACGAGTTTAGAAATCATGCCTTGTCTTGTTTTAAATTAATCGGAAGATAGTCAAGAAATAGTACATTAAATAATAATTAATAAATAATTAAGAAGGCTCTTGGTTCTGCTTATACTCCATCCACTTTGAAACTTTTAGTAATCTCAAGAGATGATGACTTTGACTTCTTGGTCAAATGGGAGAGGTTTAGTGTAGGATGTTAGTTGTTCTCATACGTTGGCTTTACCTTATACAGAGTGCTAATTAAGTATGTGCCCAAACTTAAAAGCATGTTGTTCATTCCTTAATTTTACGACAAAAAGGTTATATAAACATAGGTCCTCAACCGCTTTGTTTTTATTATACGGGGTGACAAAACAATTTTTTATAAAATGTTTTCGTAAATAACCAAAAGACGTAAAACGGTATAAAGTTGAAACTTATGGATAGTTATTAACGTACACAGAAGGATGATTTAAACCACTTTAAACCAAAAGAAATTTCTATCATTTTATCAATGACATACACAGAGGTAACACCCAAGATTTAATTTTTAAATTTTTTTTTTAGCAACTGTTAATGAAGTTTAATGTAATTTTTTTTTACTTTTGGTTGTTGTTACTTTCAAAACAATACACTAATTGCATTTACGTACGTGATCGTTAACACGAATCGACACTAGGTGTCGCAAAACTTGTTGTTCTAATAAATATATTCATAATAAATGACGTTATGCATAGTTTTATTTTTTTATTATTTTTATAAAACCTAAGCAAACAAACTCAAGAGATAAAAATGGTGTAATTTTAATTGCTAAACCACAAATTCTTATCAAACTTGAAAAAAAATGACTATCATAATTTTTTCTAAGTTAAACCTTAGACGGTACTTCTGTGCACGCCACTAGTAAAATGATTCAAACCACTTTTGGTTTAAAAATTTCTCTGTATAGGTTAAAAACTTTCACCATGTTTCAATCTTATACTAATTAGAGTCTACTACTTACTTACAAAAAACTTTAATTGTTTTATTACAATGTATAATAAAAAAAAGTCATTGAGTAACAACATTCTGAAGTTTGGCCAAATATTTAATAAACACCCTGTATTTTTTATTTATTTATTCGTATAGAACATTACTTTCAATATTGTATTGTGATGTAAGCCTTTTGTATAGTGCCCCAGAAGATCAGTATAAAAAAATAAAAATCTGGTGACAAAACCGTGTGTAATTGTGAATTGGTTCGTCTTGGCAAAGCATTTGCTTTAAGGTTTAGGAAAACCACTAAAACCTACACATGCCAACCCTTACCGACCTTAGTATTTATATGTAATAATATTGATTAAGTATGTAAACTTTATAATATATAATGACATACAAAGAAACAAGGAAACTTGCGGAACATGCTGCTGACAAGAAATTACGAAAATATCCGCAAGCCACAGATAAATACGACTTCACCTATATCACAATTGAAAGTCATGGTGCGGGGTTTGAATCTACTTATAACTTCATCAATAATCTAGGCAATAAACCAATTTCTGTTTCGGTTAATAAATGCTCTAAACTCTATGCCGCTTGTATTCAAGAAACTGTTCCTTTCACTGTAAAATTGGAGGAATTTTGTGATTATCTGTTTAAGAATTTTTAGTATTAATTTTCTATGATGTATTTTATTCTATTATTAAATTGTAATTTATTCAAACATAATGCTCCTAAGATTTATACTCTAAACCGTTAAATTTTCTTTGTCCTGTGGAGATTTTACTATGAAATTTTTAAAGCACATAGCGTATTAGATAAACAAGTCGATCATTAAAAAATGTAATTCACATTACGGAAAAATTTTTGAGAGTCCAAATTACATAAACTTGACTACTTTGTTTTCGATTGGTAGTTTTTTTGAACAATTGTCTGATGCCAGAACTGTTGAAACAGTAAAAATAAAGTATAATCAGCGAAACTACTTGATTATAAACAAAGTAGGTGCTGACAGTATGAAAAATTGTTTATGGGTACAAATTAGTTTCAATAGATAAGATTGTCGAGATAATTTATCAAGTTTTAACCAATTTTCTGTCGAAACTGTTAAACCACGTGTAGCGTCACCTAAATTAATTGATTATTGTCTGCACCTTAAACACTCTTTGAAACGTCGAGATTAAACACAACAAGAAATCACTTTATAGAAAAAGCGTAAAATCTATTGTTAAATATGAGTTTCTTAAATAATACCAGCCAAAATCATTTATTACTAAAAATACATAGTCACGTTAAAAGATTTCTTAAGTAATACCTAGGTACTTAAATAAAACCACTGATTTTGAAGCAAGATTCCCTAAATAAGTCTTTAAACATAAACAAATAATTGGTCCAAAATACCTACAATTATTACCTTTCAATCGACACTTAAACAAAAAGGAACGCTCTTCTTCACTCAATTAAATACTTAAAAGCTCCGACGCATTGATACTTAAAGTTTAATTAGAAAAGCATTCAACGTTTCGTAGCACAATAGGACTAAATAAAGTCAAATAACGACACTAAAAGCATTAAATTTTAATTTTAAAGATTAAGCAGAAACGACGTTTCGAAGAACCTTATGATAACATTGAAATTAAAGAAATGTAATAATGTATAGATTTAAAATATTCGAGTATGGTGTCCAATTTGAAAACACCTTGTACTGTTTAAAACATTTTTAATTTACATAAAACTCACCAATCTCAAAAAATTATCTTTGTTTAAAAAAATAAATAAATACTATCTAATTTAATTGGAAAGTCTGTTAAAAAACTCGTTAATTTTTTTTTATTTTTAAAAAATTGTAATGGAACAAAAAGAGCTTTAAAAAGATCAAAGATTTGAAGCTGTCTGTTACATTTAGCAAAAACGCTGTTTCTATTAAGTGAAATAATTAATAACCAATAACAACGTTATTATAATTACTTTAGCAGGAGGTAAAATTGAATTTTATTTAATAAAATATTCAAAACCAAATGAACGAGTACTTAAATTCAATAATAATTCAAATTGCAAACAAAAATATAATAATTAATCTGTCAAAATCATACACGGTACATCATAATATGAAAATCACAGCACCGGCAGCTATGAAATAACATCCCCGTGCCACAAACAGTTGCTCGAGATCAAATTTTTTTACAAACAAAACCATCACACGCCATCACTTGACAATAGTTTTATTTAGTTAAATTTTACGTTAAATCGGGACAATTCATTATTGAATTTACTCAACTTGTGTACGTGTATTGCTTATATGAGGGTTTCTTACAACAAAGGTTTGCGTGCTAGTGACAGTTTTAACTGGAAAGGTTTTTCTTTCGAAACACCAATAGTTTAGCGGTTACAAAATTCTTGTTTATGAAGTGTTCTATACTAACAATTTATAAAGAAAATTGATGTGTCAGTACATTAAATTAAACACGTGTCGTACGCAAGGTGAATTGTAGAACTTCGCTTAATTGGGAATTTTTTTATCGCACTTTTATACTTTCACAATACAAATTAAATAAATTTTCTGCTCAATCATAAAGAAACGGTTTGTATAATTTCGTTTGTACTGTATTTTAAGTGGGAACAAACATTTAAGGAACCATTTGATACCATACCTAAAATAAAATGGTTTTCAATGCAAAATATTCAAAAAGAAAAGTAAATTATAATATTGCTTTAAAATAATCTTCAAACGTACATACAGTCACCATAAAACAATTCTAAGCTAACAAACAAATATTTGTGTGTTAATTAGAACCTGTAGTAGGTATTAATATTTCTGCTTTAATATGACCCAAAAATACGTACAGTCCATTCACTTCTTAGCACATTGGATTTGGTTAGTGTGATATTTTTGTAGGAATTAAATAAACTAATTATGATTTTGAAATATTGATCATGTTTATGAACTTTTTTCGTTTGTAATATTCTCTAGAGTACGAAAATTTTAATTTTGACAGATTTCAGTTGATATATACTTTGCAATTTGATATCATTTAAATTCAACTTCCGTGTTATTATAAGATTCACGTTAATTTAAAAAATGAAAACCCAAGCAATTCTTATTCAAATTAAAAAAGTTTCATTTTGAAATTATTGTATTAAATAATGTATTAATTAACAACAAGCACCAAATATGTTTCTTCTCGCAAACTGTTACCAATTGTTAATAAGAACGTAAATGTGGCGTGAATTGAATTTACTAATTTTAATATCTCATTTTGAGAGAAAAAAAAATGTGTTTTTATTCCGTTCATACTATTTTTATTTTATCACTACAGAGAAAATATTCCCATAAAAAATCATATCTAAGATAAGTACATATGAATTAAACACCGTAACATATGGTATTACAAGTGCCCCATATTTAACGATAAATTGTCTTAGACAATTAGGCTTGAACCTAATATCCCACATAAAATTTCCAAAATCATATTAGAAGATTTCTATGTTGATTATATACTAATAGTTTCTAATCATTGTATGAAAACCTAAATAATCTCTACTATCTTTTAGCTTCTTTCCATTTTATTCTCAGAAAATGGATTTACAATAAACCCAAAATATTGTCTAAACTAAATATTAATAATAAATATTTTGTCATTAGGAATAAATTAACCCAACAAAACATTAGAGATTCAGTGGTGTAGTAATCAAGACATTTTGAAGTATAAAATATTATCTTCAGATACTCAAACATTTTCAAAAAGACAAATTACGTCTAAAATTGCAAAATCTATGATCCATGAAGATTAGTTAATCTAGTTGTCGTTTTATGGTCATAAAAATTGTCTCGAGATGAAACACTTCCCGGTGAATCCATTAATCGTTGGAAAGAAATATATAATCAACTTTTAGAAATGAATGTTATTTTTATTCAAGAAATACTATTGGAAAAAGATTTTACAATTCTTGATATTCATTGTTTTGTGATGTCTCCAGTCAAACTTATGTTTCCTGTATTTATATTAAAAGTATAGATTATCAAAAGAAATATTAAAATTCGTCTACTTTGTGCCAAAACCAAAGTAGCTCCTGTTAAATCTTTGTCTATACCACGTTTAGATTATGCGCTGCATTTGTGGGAATACAACTAGCCCAACAAGTGTTTGAGTCCATAAATGATAACTTAACAATATATTTCTGGACAGATTTACAAGTTCTACAATTAAACACTAACAGATATATTTGTGGCAAATAAAATCTCGAAAATTCAAAGTTTATCCAACATAAATAATTAGAACTATAGTTAACCGAAGCAAACAAGATCCCTGGAGGGCGTGTCCGAGGTAGCTGTAATTTGGATTGGACATTCACCACAAAAATTATTACAATACAAACATTTTTGAAGGTTATGTTACAAAGTTGCATTTACTACAAAATATTTATAAACACGTACCTTGTCTCGAAATTATTTATAAAGAGTCTTAAGAAATACTGATTTTTAAAGATGAACTTGAGGCAAAATAATAAAAAGATGCAAATGAAATCGCCAACTTCGACAAAAACTTCGTTTTTACGCTGAATATACTCGGTTGTTGCTATTGGACGAAACCTTTACTGCTACCAATTTTTAAAATTAGTTGGCATATTTTCCGAGGATCATGTTTGCTTCGAAGCGCTGTATGTCTAATGCAGATTAAATTTTGTTGATATTGCGTCAAGAAGTATTTCCACCAAGTTTTTTCAATCATACGATATTTGGTGAAATGGCACCAAAGAAAGGTATTTTGTCATATTTTAAATAATACAACAAAGAAAAATATAGACAATTTAAGTATCGATGAAGTTGATTTTTCTTTTAAGCTACTTATTAAACTAATTCAACAAAACAAATTTAGCGACGAATATTATAATCATCTATATTAAAAGGTAAACCTATAATCAAAAGCTCCAAATTAATTTCCTTTAATCCGTTTTGAATGAAGTAGGTGTATTATGAGTAGGTGGCAGACTCAAGTATTCAAATCTACCAGTTTATGTTAATCAACCAATTTTGTTTTCTAAAGATAATCCTTTAACTTTGTTGATATTTAATCACTATGATAACATATTACATCCAGGGCTTCAATTACTATTATCACTAGTTGGACAGCATTATTGGACCATAGAGGAGGTGAAATTAGGTTCCGGTGAACAAAACAGACACAAAAATTTTGAAAAACTAAAATTACCAGCGTAAAATACACTTTTCATTGACCATATTTCCAAAAAAAAATGCAGATTATTTCTAAAAATTTTGAAATTCCAAAATTCAAGCACTTATAGGTTAAATTGTTGTACGTTCCACCTACCTTTTCGCAGGAAGTTAATGATTGTGAAATATTTTTGGATACATTATGTGTGTCTCATTAGATGTCTTCAAAATTACACTCATAAAAATTTGTTTTATCAATTTCATGTGATCAGGGGTGAACGGTGTTGGTTGGTAGGTGTGATCGGGGATGAACGGTGTGATTGGTAGGTAAAAGTTTTTACAATTTTCTTCTTAAAAAAATTACATGTTTTCATGTAATTTAGGTAAACGATGTTGGTTGGTAGTTGTGATCAGAAGTGAACGGTGTTAGTTGGTAGGTTACAGTTATTACAATTTCTTTTTTTAAAGACAATACGTATTTTCTTCACAAAGTGTAAAAATATAGGTGTGAAGTATAACTTTAACCTAGTAGTAGGAATTTCAATAATTTTTTTTGGAAAAATCCATATTTTTTCTTCGAAAATATGTTCTGGAACGTCTATTTTACATTGGTAATTTTAGTTTTTCAAAATTTGGTGTCCGTTTTATTCACCGTCCTCGTGAAATTATTTCAAAACAGTATATTCAAAAACAGAAACCACCAAAAATTCATATCCAAACGGGTCCATTATCAGATTAAATTTTATTATTCCATCATTTCCTTTCCCAAAATTTACAAAAATGTTATATGTGTTTTTATATGTTGTGTCATTAAAGCAGTTCATTTGGCATTTTTGACAGATTACAATACAATGTTTTTTAGCTAGTTTAAAACGATTTGTAGCAAAAAGAGAAATTCCAAGTAATACTCTGATAATAGTGATACTTTTATTAAAGCTAATAATGAACTTCTAAACCAGTGCTAGATTTCTATGGCCCAAAAGATTAAATAATCCATTCAAAAAACGTGATGGTTTGGGGTGTGTAATGCTTCAGAATAGATACCTAATAGACATCACGAACTCTAAGCAAGAGTGAACAGTGATTGGGCACAAATAGAAAAAGAATGGTTTGCATGTGAAGGTTTTCATTATTATTTGTATGACTCAGCTTTTACTATAAACCACTTGAAACACTAATGAAACGGCACATAGATACGGTTATTATGCGTTTGCCAAAATATTCCTTAACGGAAGTTACCTACAAAACGGGCAGAGAACTTTATGCAGCAAATTGCATATCTCCTGCAAAACTCATAGAACTTAAAGAAAATTTAGAAATATGGGGTATCATACATACAGTATCGCAATCTGTCTGTATGTCAGCATATAGAACCATTCTTAAACGTCATGATAAATATTCTCATATCTGTGAGTTTGTTCAAAATGGAATACCGTCATTCCATCAACTTGACAATGTGGCACAAAGTTTTATCAATACAAACATGAAATATATTGTTAAAATGGTCTTTTATTTCGTAACCACAGATTTGTCATAGCTTATGATTTACAAATGACACTTGTTAAATGCTTTCATGCACCACATTTGGGAATCGAAAAAACCATATCACGAGTCAAAATTTATTACTATTGGACAGAAATGAATAAACAACCAGAGAATTGGGTTAGAATTGTATTGTTTGTGGAAAAATTCACACAAAATAATCCAAAGAAGCCACTAATACAATATCCATTTGAAATTGTGCTATAGATATCTATGACTACGCTAGTCATGACTAGGTACATAGTAATAATTGATGCATATTCAATTTTTTTGCTGGCTAAATAACTTAGAAATCATATTATTGACATTTCAAATAATATTTTTCATATTGTTGCATATCCTATAATTCTTAAATGTAATGTGGCAAAAATCTCTTTGGTTCGCAAACATTTGAATTGTTAGCTAACATAGCAAATATAGTTATGAAATTTTCCTAAGCGTGGTATCCGCAAAGTAATGGAGAGAAAAATATATTGAAGAGGTGTTATGAGGCTAACGCAGCAGAAATCTTTTTATATCGCATTATGAACACCACCTTATTGTACACCAGCTGAACTATTTATTGGGCGTCTAATCAAAACTCATTTACCTGTGTTAGATAAATTGTTAGTAAGGAACACAATAACAGAATATGTTGTTTAACAAAAACTGCAAAAGCAAAACAAAACTATAATTGAAATGCAAAGTCATTGCCTACGCTATTTATTGGTGACATGGTTTTACAAGATTGGCATTACGAAAAAATTGATGGAAGGATAAATTACCGTTCTATTCAGTTAAGGATAATTTTGATAAATACTGTAGACGTAATTGCAAAAATCAAAAGCAGTGTAATTACTGGTGATGAAATATAATTCCATCCAAAACACACAAATACAGCGCTGAAATACTTAGTACACACTATCAACCTTCTGTTAAAAACAATACGACAAATTGCAATGTACCTAAACAGAATGTTGACGTTGAAGATATAATACAATTTCATGATAATGAAAATAATTAGCCGCAAGTAAATGTACAAGTTTCCAAACAACAGCAAAGACTACAACCTCCTTATGTTACCCGTAGTGGAAAAACTATAATAATAAAATAATAATTTACTTTTGCGCTACGATCCATCAAAAACGATCTAATTAATTGATTTATTATTTTAATAAAATAATTTCAAATATGAATCACAGAACCAAGGCCTCTGAAGCTATCGAACAAAATCAAATACACCTCTTAGAGGTAAGGTCGTTTTAGTTCACTTGAATTGTAATTCACGTGAAGGAAAACTTTACGAAGTGTAAATAACTATTGTGTTAATACTTAGGGGAACATCTTGAGGTAACTATCACAATACAAACTTACAGCTTTAGAAAAAGCTCGATCGCCTTAGCCCCCCCCATAAAAAAAATCTATTTTTTTACGTTTGTGCTAGCACAACTTTGCACAATCCTAGCATACATTTACTGGCGGAGTTATTGAGGTTTGAATCTGGAGGGATAAGACGACCTCAGCTCCCCCACAAAAAAATATCGATTTTTTTATGTTTGCACACGAAAGAGAATAGCTAGCACAACTTTGCAGCACACCTTTAATAATGGAGTTATTGAGAGTTGAATCTAGGAAACCAGTCCCCCTACAAAAAATTTCGAACTTTTGACGCTTGAACATTAAAAAGCATAGCTAGCACAGGCTATCACAACTAAAAATAATGTTAACACATCTTTCATGATAGGGTTATTGAGGTTTGAATCTGAAGGGGCTAAGGCTACCACAGCCCCCCAACAAAAATATTTCAAATTTTGGATGTTTACACACGAAAGAGAATAGCTATCACAGCTTAGTACAACTTTACTCAACTTTAGCACAATTTTAATAACGGAATTATTGATGGTTAAATTTAGGAGCCCACCACAAGAAAATTTTGAACTTTTGACGTTTGAACATTAAAGAGCTGAGCTAACACAGGCTAGCGTGACTAAATATAATGTTAGCACACCTATAATAACAGGGTTATTGGGTTTGAATCTTGAGGGTCTAACGCGACCCCAGCCCTCTAACAAGTCAAGGATGTAAAACAAGATTCAGAAAAATGTTCCAAGATTAATCTAGTGTAAAATACCTTGAAAACCGGTAGTACCATCTTGATGAAATTATTGAGTATTATTAACTCCTACATAATACAGGGTGTTTCTGAAAGATGTGTACTTGGCTTTACCAGAGATTCTCTGGCTCAAACTAGACCGTTTGACACTAATTTACCTATAACCAAAAGTGCACCATAAAGGCGCCAGAGGGCGTCAAACTTTCCAAAAAAATTTAGGTTATTGGGAATAACTCGAGAACGGTTCAACGCATTTTGTTCCGCTTTCGTATGCTGGTTGTCTGCTTCCGAAGACGTTTTTCTATGTAATGTGGACAAATTTGTGATGCCAGGAAAGTCGCTTTCATACGGGTATTGTCAAATAAATGATAATATTTTAACAACCGTCAACGATACGAAACCAAAATAATTCTGACAAATAAAACGAACAATTTGAAAACTTTTTTCTCCCTTATTAAATTGCGATAATGTTAATAGTTCGATCAGAAAAAAAATAAAATCCTATCTATACAAAGCGCATCCATACGCTTAGAAATTCAAGTAGACTTCTGGTAGACTAGTATTAAACTAAACATACAATATGGCGATAAAAGTTAAAAATCGTTCACAACCAATTCTTATATGATAAAACTTTCTTTGAAATAATTAACATAATCATTACAACAAAAGAAATTAATAAAATTGTAAATAGGTACAGAATTTCGCCGGGATAGTATTTTTTTATGTAGGTAGTATATACAGGGTGGCCCATTAGTGCGAGGAAGGTGGATATCTCGGAAAATATTAGGGTTAGAAATAAACTTTTGTAATAATAGTTGTGCAAATCAATGAGCTGCACGTTTTAAAATTATTTTCGTTTATACAGGGTGTTCCATAAATGTGCGACATACCAAAGTTGTGTTCTTTTAAGTAGAACTACCCATTTTTTATAACAAATTTGGATTGCTTGGAAATTCTAATGTGACTTTATGCATTATACATAGTGTCAAAAATGGAAGGTTTTTGCATTATTTCACTTTTTCCGGAAAAATTGACTTTTCGAAAAAATTAAATAACTCAGTTATCCTGAATTTATCCAACTGCAATTTCGCAGTTTTAATATGCATTACATGTGCTACCTACAGCTGGTTGTTCACCTTTCTAACCTCACATGGTTTTGAGTAATCACTTATTTAAATTGAACTCCCTAAATTCATAAATAACTTGATTTTTTCAAACCACCACCTATTTTTTTATGTGCGGTTTAACGTAGAATCTCATAAGCTTTCTAATGATAAGATTGTAGGTATCTAATTCATACTCAAAAAACCGCAAAAACCCGTAAGAGTTAGACACCTACAACCTTATCATTAGAATGCTTATAAAATTCCACGTTTAACGGTACATAAAAAATTAGGTGGTGCTATTTGAAAAAATCAAGTTATCCACGAATTTAGGGAGTTCAATTTATATTGATTACTCAAAACTTAGCAAGGTTAGAAAGATAAGCTTTAGTTAGCACATGTAACGCATATTAAAGCTACGAAATCGCAGTTGGATAAATTCCTGGGTAACTGAGTTATTTAATTTTTTTGAAACATCAATTTTTCCAGAAAAAGTGTAATAATGCCAAAACCCTCCATTTTAGACACTATGTATAATGCATAAAGTTACATTAGAATTTCCCAAGAAATCAAAATTTACAATAAAAACTGGGTGGTTCCATTTAAAAAAACATAACTTTGACATGTCGCATTTTTATGGAACACCCTGTATAAACTAAAATAATTTTAAAATGTACAGTTCGTTGATTTGCACAACTTTTATTGCAAAAGTTTTTTTTAATCCCAATATTTTCCGAGATATCCACCTTCCTCGCACTAATGGGTCACCCTGTATGTATTTGTATAAAATTATTTTATAAATAAACAGTAACAGAAACCAACTATGGTCATGCTCAGCATAGAATTATTTTGGGTCAATGTAATAGTATCTTTCTAATCCCTACCTGATTTGTGCAGATTTTCGAAAGATATAAATTTCATTTCTCTCTTATAATAAACACCAACAAAGAAGACTGGGATTTGTCATAAACATTTCAAAGACAAACACGTGTTACTGATGTAATTACTTGTTTGAAAAAGAGAACGAACATGGTAGGAGCTATTACAATTTTTCATGTAGTGCAAACAATAAAATTGTTTTTTTTTTACTTTGTAGTGAAAATAAAACAATTAATTGCAAAAGTTTTATTTGCATTCTCAAACTTACTTCGTAAAGTGCTATGCGATAATATAACAGAACAGTTTAGATGTGTCAATAACACAACCCGCCCTTTCTTCTAGATGTGTCAATTGCAGCTTGCAAAGGTAATTTCGATAAAACTTTTTAACTAATTGGAAAACGTATATATATTTTAGAAATGTTAATCATTTTGGGCATTATAATTCCAATTATAATTCTAACACTTAAAACCACAGCTTGAATTTAAAGTGTAATAGTGTACCCTAAAAACTGACGTTGAAAGCGACAAGGTCCACACTGCAAAGGGCTGATATCAGAGTAGAGAATGTGTGATTACCAACACGAAGGGTAGTTTATTCAGCGGCGCTACGTTTCGCACAACCAACGTACATTATATTCTTAAGTGTTGTTATTACATTTTACTATCATTTTATTTTTGCGTGCTTGCAAGTATGCCTTCGTTCGATAATGTTTTTTAAAATTATAAATGGGGTTATTTCGCATTAAAGCGGAATCAGATAAAATTAAAAAGTCTTTTGGATTATTATTAATGACGATGAGTTAGTGGAAAATAAATTTTCGTAATTACTTTATATAAAGCTAAACACACGCCACTGTATGCTGAAACTGGCAGTCCGGTGGTCGGCAGACGCAGATAAGACACGTCCCTGGGGCAGGTTACCCTGGCTTAACTCATTCCGCATAGCGCTGCGGCTTACAGATATAGGCGCTTGCTTCTGCAGAAGCTGTGTGGATGATAGAACGTCGCTATCCTAAACTAACCACCTATTAAAAATATTACTTGCATAAAATAACCATTACCTTTGAGTTTCAGGTGTTGTTTGAAGTAACAATTTTCTTAGGGTTAAAAACACAAGTTGGCAAAAGTTAAATTTTAACGAATTATTATGTAACGACTTGAAAAATGTAATTTAATTAGAACGAAACACTTCCTTTCGAGTAAGTGTTTTTATTATTAAGTATTTCATACATAAGTTGCTTGAACCTTTTTTATTTCTTAGCTAATTAAAATGCAAAAATTACACAAAAATGGGTAAATATTTTTTTAATAATAACGAATAGACTGAAAGGGAATGTATTCTTAAATTTGTCTTTACTTCCTTACCTGAGGTCAACTTTGTTGAAGGTTTGTGAAATGTCAAATCTTAATAACAGTAAAATTCAATAAAGCAATGATCACAAAAATACATGGTATACTCTGTTTCAGTACAAAAGAGAGTATTAACAAACGCATTTGACAGGTATAGTGAGGAACAGAGAGTTTACTACTAAAAGTTTTAGACTTATAAATTTGAAAATTTCCAACAATTTCAACGTGTTTGTAATAAGTAAAACAAACTAAGAGAAAATTCATAATAAATGAAAGTCGATAACGTATGTCGTAAAATACGTAAAATAACTTTTAATTTAATTCTGATGGTACTATCTACATATTTCTTTCTTACATGAAAGATATAATAGAAACAAAATGAGCTGTGATGTGAAGTGCACGACTGGTGGTGCATTAATATGTACATAACAAGTTACTGAATTTTCTATACAGGGTGATCTGCATTAAGCGTACATTAAAGTTTTTTTAACTTGCAGATAAATCAGAAACTGCAAATTATGTGAAGTCAATGTGATTTTTAATAATTACTGCGATTATTTCGAAAAGTTGCCAAGCTGGCTATACCACTATGCCATATCACCTTGAAGGCATTTTATTTGTCTAACAGAATTTCAAGTAATATCCATTTGAAAATGTAAAGTTTTGACCTTTTTTGTATGTCACGTCAAAATCATTAATTTTAAACCGCCCTGTATAAGATAAAATAAATTTATTTAGGTAGTTGTTAAATACAAGACTTTTGCAAACTGCATCTAAAATTTCAACCTTGTATGGGTTCAAATAGCAGCTAAGTTTAAATATTGATGGGATCATATTTTGAAATAAAATAACCTAAAATAATTATTATCTCGAAAACCGGTGTAGATAGATATAGGAAATTATTAAAAAAATTGTCAGTAGAAATTGTGATTCTAAAATTAGTAATATACAGAGTGTTTTATTAAAAATTACCAAGTTGTTACTACTTTTGAATAGAAGCAGCAACACCGCCAAAATGAAAATATTTTAGAAAGATAGATTGTGTCTATTTATGGCAGTAGCCAAATTTTCAGATTACTCCTATGCACCGTTTTCCATAATGTATTTAATGTACTAGTTTTGATTTATAAATGTTTACATAACAAATTACCGGGATACTTAAACACATATTTATTTCACAAGCGAGAATTTCACGGCTATGAAACCAGACAAAGAGACAACTTTAGATTACCAAAATACAATAGAACTAGTAGCCAAAACTTACTTTACTATAAAAGATTAAAGTTATATAATGAATTGCCCAACGAAATAAAATATAGTAGTAATATGTCTGCTTTCAAATCCGAAACTGAAATATATGTTAAGAACAAATTTAGTTAGTAAAAAATTGTAACTTAGTAGCTGTCAAATGTAAGATGCTAATGGTTATTATTAACTAAATAAAGGTTATTATTATTTTTAATTTGTAGTAGTTTCCTTACATAGAAGGCCTTTTATAGGAGCTGGATGTATAACTAAAGAACTAAATTATTCTATAGTCGACGTTTTGACAACTAGGTGTGTTGTCTTCATCGGGACGTCTGTATTTTTATTAGGTACAACAATTTTTAATTAGTACAATTACACCATTAAAATTATTTATAAGAAACTGATAAAGCTATTCAAAATACTTACAAAATGCTAGTTCTTTTATGTTTTGTTTTTTCTTTTAGGAACAACATCATCAAATTTAAAATCGAACAATTACAGGCATTTACAAAATAATTTAACATTAAAAACACGTTCAACATACAATTATAAAACAGACTAAAGTGTATGAACTAACGTAAACATATAACTGCCAATATAGATAAATGTATAAAATTTTTCTATGATTGATAACATTCAAGTTATTCTTTTTTAGTATTGTGTGAAAGAGTGTTAAGTTTTTATTATGGAACTGGGTGTTACTTAATTTTATAATTTTTGTATGAATGGATTTAATAGTATTAATTTTTTGTTTGTCTATTAGACTAACTACTATTCAAAACATCCATTCAAACAAAAATTAATACTATTAAATCCATTCATACAAAATTATAAAATTAAGTAACACCCAGTTCCATAATAAAAACTTACCACTCTTTCACACAATACTAAAAAGAATAACTATCCTAGAAAACTAATAAAACTAATTTTATACTTCCAATATATCAACGAACACTATTCTTAATAATATATTTAACACCTCCACCTACATTAGTATATAAAAACTCATAAACATACCTGGTTTAAGTCAAAATTAATTAACATTCTAAAACATCAAGAAATTAAAATAGTACTTTATAATCATAATACTTTATATAATACTGTGTTTTCTAAATTAAAAATAAGACGAAGACTTTAGATAAATCTTCTTTAATTTATAAGATCGATTGCCTAGACTGTCCATCTTGTTATATAGGACATACAAAACAAAAATTAGTTAACCGTATAAAAAACCATAATATAATAGTAAAAAAAAGTCAGAAGACACAGCATTATCCGTACACCACAAAAATGAAGGACATAACCTCAATTTTGACCCTCCTACGATTTTAGATATCGAAAGTAATTATAGTAAACGTCTCATCTCTGAAATAGTTTTCATAAATTTATATAGTAATAACGTTAATTTTAGAACTGATACAGATAATTTAAGCATTATTTACAGTAATTTAATAAAGAAAATAAAAAAATTTAATAATAAAAATAAAAATAAATTTGATTCTAATTGAGAAATTAAAATTCAAACTTAAAACGAACTATATACATTAATTGACATAATTATTTATAATTTCATACATTACTTACATAAATTTTAACGTAATTTTTATTTCTAAAATAGATTTAGTTATTTGCATAAATCCTTGAATGTTATCAATCATACAAAAATTTTATACATTTATCTATATTGGCAGTTATTTGTTTACATTAGTTCATACACTTTAGTCTGTTTTATAATTGTATGTTGAACGTGTTTTTTTATGTTAAATGTTCCTAAAAAACAAAACATAAAAAGAAGTAGTATTTTAAATAGCTTTATTAGTTTCTTATAAATAATTTAATGGTGTAATTGTACTAATTAAAAATTGTTGTACCTAATAAAAATACAGACGTCCTGATGAAGACAACACACCTAGTTGTCGAAACGTCGACTATAGAATAATTTAGTTCGTTAGTTATACATCCGTCTCCTATAGAAGGCCTTCTATGTAAGGAAACTACTGCAAATTAAAAATAATAATAAGAGAAACTCTCATAGTAAATATAATATGAGTAATTTTATGATGTTTTTAGTAATCCTAGAAAGCACTGCAATGATCTTATAGATCCCAAAAATTTTTGAAACATCTTGGTGAAGACAGAGGTTACAATCTTTTCCTATGAATATGTGTTATTCTAACAAGAAAAAACCTTGCTGGTTTTTGATACAGTGTAGTACCTTGGGTCAAGTCTAACTCATGTTTATTTATGTAATGTCAAGACTGACTTTACCATTCATAGAATTGTTTTCCTTCTTACTCCAGTGTATGGTTGCCTGGAAATATTCAATTTGCACAAGCCTTTTGGTCCAGATGTTCTTGGTATTTAATTTACCCTCACAATTTACTCAATTGATCTTTATGTAATGTTAAGTTTCCATTACTTAGCTACATCTCGCCCATTTTTAATCTGAGATAAAGGAAGCAGATACCGTTTAGTGGGTATTTAATTGAAGATTATCAAAATGTGGGATAAGTTAGTTAATGAAATGTTGAGATCCAGCTTTTTTAGTATTATCAACGTAAAATAGTATAATTTTATGGTAAAGAAATCTGATATAACTAACTAATTTTCTGATGATTAAAAATAAACATTAGAAACACAATCATTATACAGGGTGAATCACCACCAACAGGGCGGAGGTTTATAGCGAAACAGTAAATGTTTTACAAGTTTTGTTATTTTAGTAGTTTGTAGGTTGATAAATTTTAGATTTTAAAATAATTTTGGAATATACGGTATGTCCCAAAAAGTGTGGCGCATCAAAGTTATATATTTTTTTATAGAACATCCTGTATTTTATTGCGTTTATTGTCCGTAAAAAATAAGGTTTACTTTTATAAAGGTTTCTTATACCTAAATACAGAGCGTTCTGAGTTACGTCGACTTTTCTTAAAATATGAAAATATGAAAATATATATAAAATATTAAAAAAAATTAAAACAAATCATAATTCAGAACACTCTGTGATTAGGTATACGAAACCTTTATAAAAGTATACCTTATTTTTTACGGACAATCAAAAAAGGCAATAAAATACAAGGTGTTCCATAAGAAAAATATAACTTTCTGCGCCACACTTTTTGGGACATACTGTATATTTCAAAATAATTTTAAAATGGAAAGTTTATCAATCAACCTGCAAACTACTAAAATGACAAAATATGTAGAACTTTTACTGTTTCGTTATAAATCTCCGTCCCGTTGGTGGAGATTTATCCTGTATACATACAGAATGGTGCTTTTAAAAACGGGTCATAGGGATTAAGCATTGTAAACTTTTTCGAATTCCTGCTCGCCCTTTTAAGTGACAAAAATGGTTTTGATATTAAAACGCAGCTAAAATTATTGCGCATAGCGCTCGCTATCAGAAATCAGCTGAATTACACGGTCTTTTTGAAAATTCATGAATAAAAATTAGTAATTTTTTATGTTAATTTATTGTAACCTTCCTATTTAATTTAGTTCTAACATTATTCGAAGCTGTTCCTTGGGAATAAAGGTTTTTTGTTGCTTATTAATGACTTTCCTTTCAGCCTTTATTGTCAAAACGTAGAAATGTTGATTGTTTAGCAACCCAATACTATTTTTCTTTCATTATCAAAACTTTTGCTTTTATTGACAAATTTTTGAAAACAACGTGAAATTCAGCTGACTCCTAATAGCAATAAGCTATACGGACTTTTAGCTTCATTTTGATACCAAAACCATTAACCTATGACCCGTTTTCAAAAGCACCACCCTGTATATTATAATGATGCAGATAATATAAACAACGTATGTGTAATATTATTGAGATTTTTTTCTATAGTATTAATATCAAAATGAAATTTTTTTTTTGTAACTGAAAAACTGTTTAGAAAAATAAAAGGTATATATATTTAAATGTGAAATCTTAAAGTCAAATGTAAGTAGACTATCAAGATCGTTTTTTTACTGATACACCGAAAATCGATTTGCCATATTTTTTCGAATTTATATTTAAATTTTTTATCAGACAATAGACATAAAAATACATACGCAGATATATGTTGTAAGCATTGAAGATAAACTTTTAAATCTATGATAGGTGGTATTTAAAAGTTGTTTGCCTACAATGTACACTGTTAATAAATAATAAATGAACAAATGTGTGCACGCAAGCACAACTTTATGCAACAATAGTTTATCTTTCAGTTTTTAATGATTATGCGGAAAATAAAAATAACGGTCTTCGTTATTATGTCAAACAATATCTAAATAAAGTTTGGGTAAAAGATGATGGGTGTATAAACGAGTGCACTTGACTTGTTAAATCGGAACACGATAGAACACAATGAGGGAGTGGCGGTCAAACAATCACCCCTAGCATCGATAGCCAATATGTCGAATGGTATTGACACCTCACCACTAAATATTATCGCACTGTCAAAGTGCATTACAATTAGCACGTCTTTATAGGAGGAAAACGAACCAATTTAGAGATAAATACGTCCCGAAATATCAAATGTATGCGAAAACTTACTCAATCAAAGAAAATCTGTGCTCACAGTGCTCCTGCTGGTGCAGTAACATACACACACCCGTTTCAAACTTTATCATCGGAATTTAGAATTCTCTATAAGGCCATCTGTCTTTTATATCAAGCGAGCTGCATTTCTTAAGGTCTTTGTTTTCGTAATTAAAACAAAAGTTGACAACAGCTGGTACGCTCGAGCACAATTGTTTTTTGTGATAGATTGCTTTGTCTGTATTGTGCATAGTTTTGATTGTTTTTCGCTGTTCGTGAAAGGTAAATTTATTAGCGTCACCCGGTCCTGATTTCTATGACAAGTAGAAGGGCTGCTGTATTCGAATGCGGTTATTTAGGAGTTTCCTTTCGTAATTAAGTTGATTTATTCTCTAAAATCTTTTTTTGCATTTTACAAATTAAAACATGATTCTTAATAAATGGTTAAATCTTGTTCATTCATTAACAACTGTGGTAAGTTTTGATCAAATTCAACAGACGGGTTCAAACTTTCTGAGGTAAATTATTAAGAAGTAAGTTTCGTTGAAGTCATCTTTGGAATCAGTAAAATAAATCCCATCAAAGAATAGAAACACAACTAAGTTAAACAAAATTTATAAACAGAAATGCATGTCTTGCGACATCTCGTGTATAAAAATAAAATTATAATATGCAAATTATTTATTAAAATGGTAAATCTTATTTTATTATGTAACTATTTGTAATGATATTAGTATACTTGCGTTTGACCTGCTTTACACTGATGAGCTTCAACAAAGCAAAATACGTCTATGTAGGTACTCATAATGAAACTGAATTATCACTGATTACTTGCGTTCAAATGATATACTATCTACATTTTACGTACCGTACAACTATAACACAAGGTGAGTTGAGGCACTAAAATATGTTGTTATTCAAAAAATTTGAAGGTAGTAATTGGTGTTCTGATTGTAGTAGTACGTTGTCAAGTATTACTGAAAGTTACTGAGTTCATCCTTAAAAGAATGCTTTTGTATTGAGTTTTTCTACAAAAATCAATAAGATATCAACTTATTACCTAAATGAAATATAAAGAGTATAAAAAATTTTAAGATGAAATATCCCATAAAATGAAATAAAAATTTTTTAAATAGGCTAATAGGTCATCTTTCTCAAAATCCAATAGGATTATAGTGCGCCAATAGCTGTCCATCACACAATATTTCTTTTTGGATAAAGTAATTGGACGCTCAATCCAAAATTAAGTGGCGAAAATTCAAATTAATAAAGTAACTAAGATTAATAATTGCCAGAAGAAAGAAGTTTTGTTTCTGTAAGCACCACTGTTTGTTTTAACGATTTATTGCTTACACTTGTGCACTTGTTCCTCTGATTGAAAGTAATAAACTAAAATATACATAATTAGTTATAGGATGGGATGTATGCGGGCAGACGACATCTTACGAACATCTTATCCACTACATTCTACGAACATAGCCGACAAATATCGAATACTTACAAAAATGAGTCAGGATGAGCGTCATATATCTAATCCAATTCATACGTCTTAAGATAATTGGATCTAATCGTTTATCTTTGTTTTATATGTATTGTATAGAATATAATTTGTATTGCGGCAATATACTTATGTAAAATCAAAATAATTGAACTCTGATCTATTGATTCTGATTTATTGTAATTGTATAAAACACGATTAAAATTAATCAATCAAATAGTATTCAAATTAAATCAAAAGTAGGGCCTACATATGAATATAGAGTCTTTAATACTGAACATTTTGTTAGTTACAATGACATGACCTATGTCAGATGGTAAAAACGTCTGGAAGTGGTGTAAGTGGTGTTGCAGCGAACAAAAACTTTAGTGTTGGTTGAAGGCAACGTTTCGCAACTGAAGGTGGTTGCTTAATCAGACCTAAATCAACGAATTTAGACGATTTTTGTTAATTTGTCTTCAACAGACACTTGAATTTTTGTTGGGTGGAACACCACTTCCGGTTGAAAGGGGTTCAGTCGTTTTTACCATCTGGCAACCTACTCTATACATATTTTTGGAAGAGAGAACCAATAATTCAAATTGAACTTAGTTTTAATGTTGTCACGATTTCAAATATATGTGTATTTTTTAAATCCATTCGTGTCCAACTTGAGCTAATCAATGTCAATATCGTTGTGGTTCATCTTGGTTCCATAACAAACAATGATTGACATTCATGTTTTATGCGATACTATCTAAACCAAAAATTTTGACACTCCTTTTTTTCCCACTTTTTCCGACGACTTAGAGTTAGTAAGTTATAACGAAACAAGAAAAATTTTCTTTTTGGAGGCCAGCTGTTCATCCGAATGTATAGTATTTTCGCTGTAGCTTTGCGGTTAAGTGATTAGGGATTTCCACTTGCAAACTGTATGCTTCAATATTTGTGAAAGTCAGTTTGGTACTTAAAATTTCTACATAGGTATTCGTCATTAAAATTGCAATTGGCTAGAATGTTATTTTCATTTTCCCTTATCACTAATGAGCTTGTTATTGTTATTATTAGAATAAATAAAGCTTCACTACTCGTTGCAAGAACGTTCTTCTTTATTGATTACGTGTGTTTAAGTGTTTATCTCAAAAAATGCCCGGAAGTTTTAAACTCTAATCTCAAATGTTCGTAATAAAATTATTACAATATTTTGAACAAGAAAAGAAAACAGCGGTCCCTTGATTTCCGTGCTGTCTGTACAACAGGTAAGTGAATTATAGCAACTTTGTGTGCAACTATGTTAAAAATGAACTATTTTAGAGAGTGAGTGATGCTTTGAGTGTTTCGTTAAGAACTGTACAAAATGTAAAGAAGAAATACAACGAAAATCAATACTACGCACACCAAATAAATCTCGCAACAAAAGAAAGCGAAAACGATTGATGCTTCGCACGAAGTAAAAAACCGTATTAAATCATCGGTCTATACTATGTACGCGGAAAAAAAATATCTTTCCTTGAGCACACTACAAAAGTTTTGTTGCTGAAAGGCATGGACACGAAGTAAAACAAACAAGTTTGTTCCATTTATTACGGATATGTGGATTCGAATACAAAAAAGATGACAATAGACGTGCCTTTGCGAACAATCTCACATTGTAGCGTTAAGAACCACGTTTCTGGATTCATATGCAGCCAACTATAATTTGCCAACACCTCGAACATTTGTTTTCTTAGATGAAATTGGATTTTTCAAAAGGTACGTACGTCTCTGATGGATATATTTTTTCATAATTCTTAATATCATTTTGTAGGTGGTATAAAACGATCCTGGCAAGATGATTCGATAAAAAGTGTTCGTAAATTGCAGACTGAGGGAAAGCGGTACATCGTTGTCCATGCCGGAACAAAAACGGATTCGTTCCTAATGCAGATTTAGTATTTTCAACAAAAGAAAAAAACGGCGGATTATCATGACAATATGTCCGGGGATTTGTTTAAAAATGGGTTTGTGATAAATTATTACCCAATTTGGATCCAAATTCAATAATTGTTATGGACAATGCACGCTACCATTCTACCATAGAAGAAAAACAGCCTTCTGTTACGTGGAAAAACAAGAAATAAGAGAGTGGTTAACGAAGAATAATATTGTATTTCCTGATAATTTCCTTAAAAAGATTTATTAGATTTGGCGAAACAACACCGAAAACAAAACGTTTACGCTATCGACAAACTTATTGAAGATGCTGGACATACGGTTTTACGTCTTCCACCATACCATTGCCAATTCAACCCGATTGAGCTAATTTGGGGTATTTGTAAACAGTATTATGATAGGCATATTCGTGAAAACTGTTATACAGACGACAACGTTGAAAAAACATGGAAACTGGCCCTGCAGCAAGTAACACCGGAAATATGGTCTAATACGGTTACTAAAACCGAAAACTTAATTATGGATTATTGGCAAAAGCTTCAAAATATTAGGAAGCATTGTGTAGTAAATAATATTGTAATAAACTTAGCAGAAGATGATGAAACTGACAGGAGAACGAAGACAGTGATAGTGAAATGACGATGAATGTGGTAATGAGGAGATATCAATATAATGTAACAATTATAAAAAATAAATGGTTTAGAACCCTGACTTCTTATTTAAAAGTTTACATTTGAACAAAGGGAGCTCATTATTCCATTGTCACCAAACAATACTTAATGGTGTTGTTTACCTGTTTATTGCTCGAGGCGATTAGACATGCCCAATATTTTAGGTAGGTATAATATAAAATGTTAGAAGAGGACAACACTATAAGAGTATGTGATTTCTGAAATTAAGCGCTAATCACTTAACCGCAAAGCTACAGCGAAAATACTATAAACGCGATTAAAAAGCAGAAAGTAAATAAAAAATACCTATGTTGCAGATATTAATAAAATCATTTTTGTATTATTGTTTGAAAATACGTTTATAATATCATTATTGCACACTAGAATCATAAAAAGTGTGGAATGGTTGAGTTTGTTTTTCAAAGGGCCGCCATAAAATGTCTTATTATACATATTGTTCCATTTAAAAAAGTTATGTGCACGTGACCGACTATAAAAAGAAAACCGGAAGTGCTTTTATAGTAGATGTAAGCATACAATTTGAGAGTTTATAGGTGCCAAACTTCATACCTTTGTATAAAGAGTTTTTGATATATTGGACTGTCAAAACGTCATGGGACACCCTGTATATTAGTAATTACACAATAATAGAATTTGACCGTTAAATAAATACTTCCGCTATGCTTCGTAGTTTTACATAAAAGAACAATTTTCACAAAAATATTTGACAACTATATATTTATTTTGAACATAATTTTACACTACATACAAAAAAACAATACATACAGTGTCTACCGTAACAATATTATGTATACAAAATTTCTATAAATATTTGGCACTTTTGCAATGATTAGTGTAATTGAAAATATTTGTAAACATTCTAATATTTTTTTAAATGTTTAAAAATTTTGACTAGACCGGTTACGTTCAAAATCAAATAATAACATATTAAGTATCACCGAATTCCGAGCAGTGGTCTTTGAACTGTTGTGCATACATACAGAAGGACTCAAGACATTTTTTTTGCTTTCTAATTATAACTTTTCGAAAAATAAAAGGTTTAAAATTGACGGTTGCCCATTTGAATTACTTTTATATTAAATGTTAATTTATGTTTAATATAAAATTACGTTTTGTTTTTTAATAAATAATAAAGAATTTAGTTGATATAAATAAATACACCCATCTTTAACTATGTAATTTATTTATTGTAAATTTTAAATTACATAGTTAAGGATGGGTGTACTCGTTTACATCAACTAATAAAAATCTTTAAATACCAAGAAATTTCAACATAGAAATTGCTACTTTGGGGGTTTTAAAAAAACCACAGAATGAAAAATTAGTTAATCAAATTAAAAATTAATAATTTTGAACTTTTCTAAGTAAATTTTTTAGATATTTTGAAAAGTAAAGACACTTTCCTTTAAATCTTTATACCACTTGTTTAAGAGGGTATTTGCCCTACACAACTCTCCGTGCATTAATGAGTAAAAGCATTTTATCTGTGACTATACACTTTTTAACAACAATTTTTTAAATCTTGAACCGCATACATATTTTTGTGCCAAAAACATTAATGCATGCCCGCCATGTGTTAAAATTTTGTTTTGATGCAATTAAATGCATATTTTGAAGAATATATTATCACGATATTAAGTTATTTTTTGAAAGTTTAGTCTCTTCAAAAACACATATTTTGAGAAAAACTCAAAATTTATTACACGAGGGGCGTAGAATCATAATTTCTCTTTCCAGATTTTTGTTTGAACGTTGTATGTTCTTTATTTTTATAGAAAATAGTTATTTTGCTACCGCTGTTTTATGCATTTCAACCCTAGGGCAAATACCCTCTTAAAACCAATCAAAATCAGATATGAAAATTGCCCGCTGTCTGACAGCTAGTCTCATACAGTATCAAACTTTCTTACCGAATATCTCTTGGTTTGCGAATTTTTAAAAACATTTAAACCTCGAAAAAATTTCCGGAAATCCACTCTATGGATAGATATTACTAGTAACAATTTTTTTTAACATTTACTGTCACTTCTAAAAATTGAACCTTGTATTGGGGAATTTTTTTCCTAAACTAAACTAAACAGCAAAAAAGTAAAGATTATGGGTTTGAAATTGCACTTCTTGGTTTTAGAGTAGCAACAAATTTTGATCAATTTTCAAAAATGGGAACCATTACGAAACAGTAGGACACACCCTAAATAAATTATTATTTAAAACAAACTTGCTGGTATTTGCCAAATAATTATCTAATCAAATCTTACTATAACTTCTTATGTAGTTTATCAAATTCATGTATTCAAAATGTGAAGCTACTAATCTTGACCGCTCATTTGCGCAAAAATGTAAGCATTTTCTAGTTCTGTTGTGGGTCACGAATAATCAGTTTTGAAAAGTTTTTAAAACGTGTTGTACACAAAATTTTCCAACAAAAATACAAAAATAAACGTAAGATTTTGAAGTTAATAGGTACTCATTTTGTGCATATTGAAAAGTGTGTGAAATATCTGTGATAATTATGATTGCAACTAAAAAAAGTGTGCGTTTTTTTTCTTTACACACAGTGGTAAGCCAATCAGATTCCTTGAATTTTTTTACACAGTTAAGCCCGTCCATTCGGAATTTGACGTTTTCACTAACAGATTACCGTGGACAAACTACTTTATATAGTTTGCACTAATGCAAAAAAGTAAAACTTTTGGTACCGTAATTGGTGCAAAAGTAGTCAATTTTTGCACGATCGTACAAAATAGTATATTATTATACGAGTTACATAAGAAAGGCTATTATTGCACGAGAAGTTAATTGGACGAGTGCAATAATAGCTTCTTATGTAACTTGTGTAATACACAATTTTTTCGAGTTTGCATCTTAAATCTAAAAAAAATTAAAAAAAGATAACTACATGTTTAAACTTAGACATTTAGTAATTTTTTTTACGAAGTTGGTACCACGATAAATTTGGCGTCCATTAAATTTGAATTAAATTCAAATATCAACTTGAAGTACGGAACAGTATCGTTATAGACTTTCAGTGACTTTATAACGATACTGATATTGGCGTCGTTGTAGACCTATTAACGTTGCAAAATCGATAAATAATATTTTTTCTACTTATAAATATGAAAGTAGGCTTTTGAGTAGTTGTCATAGTGTAAAAGTTACATTTTTATCTTTAGTAGTAAAAGTAACTATCATTTTTAAACCGTTGCGTAAAAATTCATGGAATTCTGTATTACCGACTAACTTATGTCATTTTCACTTAGGTATATTAACCTCAAACTCTTGTCTTGACATATTTGAAAGCAAATTGTTTGTTATTATTATTTTATTATTCCTTTTTTTATTATTTTATTTTATTTTCGTAGAAAAAATAGTATCTACTATTCGAAATTAATTCCGTTATTTTCGTTCGAGAGATAAATAACTTGCTATCACTCGTGAGTAAATTTCTCTCTCACGAAATTAGCAATTTCATAGAAACCGCGTTTAAATGGACATGCAAAATCATTACTCACATTTACTGCGCATGCGTTTAAAAAAATAATTTGACGAATTTGTTAATTGTTTTTTGTTTCCAGATGTTCTATTATGAGATTTAAAAATTAAAATCTACGATAAAGTCAGATGTATAAAAATACTAGTAAAATAGAAGTGATCTTACGTGTTCTACCCCTATAGTACTATTATTTCTCTATTTTTTTGGGTGCAAGGCCTTTTTTTATTTCATGGCATGTGTAGTGAAAGCCACACAATTCCTAATTTATCGTGGGATGAAAAAGATCATTTACTATTTCCGAATTCAACAAAACAAGTGAATTTTGTTCAACGCGAACTTGTCTTTAAGGTAACATAAAGGTAATGGACTAATGGACTCTTTTAGACTCGCTTAAATCAGCTGTTTCATAAAAAAACATCATTTGAAGATAATTTATCCAAAAATAAGCAGAAATATGATACAGGTATGAATGAAAATAAAAATAACATTCCTATTTAAGTAGAATATATAATAATTAATTCAATTCGTTTCAACGGTGTATGATTTACAACAGTACCGATTTTATTAAAATACGTAACATAGATAATTGAAAATCACAAGTAAATGAAAAAAAAAATAAATTCAAATATATTGATGACCATGTACATACACTGTTACAAAATTGAAACCTTGTCAACCTTGTTGAATGATTTCCTGTATATGCTGCTGTAATCATTTCTGGTATTACGGTACTACCTGCATATCTAATTTTATCCCAGTTGGTGGTGTGACATAAACTAGACATTTTTATTTCTTTTCTTTTTTTATCCTCCTAGATGTTTTAGTATCGTCTCAGTTTATTTACTTTGTGCTATTATTACCTATATTATTTATTTTTGGTACTAGTTTTTGAAACCACATACCTATCCAATTAATGTTCCCATATTATCATTATTACACACTACACTCATGACAAGTGTGATGGCATCAAATAGAGTTAAAGAAACCCTAGCAACAGGGTCGCGTTGTTGTTGGAATGTGCTGTTGGGGATGGTCTGAACATAAGGTACACATAAGTCTACGACCCTGGATGAAGCGCGCAGCGGTCATGTTACACTCTAATGAAGACCAAAGGTGACCTACTTCTAATAGCAATAGTTTCCATACCATAACTCCAACTGTCTGGTGCACATGTCTATTCACAGAAAATTAGGGATCTTGTCTTTCCCCGCGCCGTCTTCTCACCCTTGCACGACCGTCATGCATACCCAAATCGTCTAGCGTGGTGTAGAGAACTGGCAAATTGGGACCAAGAATGGAATTCAATTGTCTTTAGTGATGAATCCAGATTCTGTTTGGGTATGCATGACGGTCGTGCAAGAGTGAGAAGACGCGTGGTCAAAGACACTATCCCCAATTTTCTGTGAATGGGCATGTGCACCACACAGTTGGAGTTATGGTATGGGAGCTATTGCTATTGGAAGTAGGTCACCTTTGGTCTTCATTAGGTAACATGACCATGCGTGGTACATCCAGGAGGTCGTAGACCCCCCATATTGTACTTTTATGTTCAGACCATCCTCAACGGCACATTCCAACAAGACAACGCACGACCTCATGTTGCTAGGGTTTCTTTGCTCATTTTTAGGCTAATCAAATTGCTTTGTTGCCTTGACCACCAAGATCTCCCGATTTTTCGCCGATCGAGCACGTCTGGGATATTATGGAAAGAAGATTACTTAATTTACCTCACCCTGCACAAACTCTAGCGGCTTTGCAGCATCAGTTACAGATAGCATGGGATGAGATACCTCAAGAAGAAATCGATCACCTCATTAGAAGTATGCCCAGACGTGTTAATGAGTGCACAAGACATCGTGGTGGGCAACACATTATTAAGTTTTTTGAAGAAGTTAACAGTTTAATTTTTATCAAATTGTGATCGTTTACTAATCCAATTCGTATACACTAGTATAGCAAAAATTGTTCAAATAAATTCATTATTACTGGGTGTTCTTCTTTCTATGTCACTTAGTATAATAGGTACATATTTAGGGTAGTCGTTGATTGAAATATTGGTAAAGATAGTCAACCGCTTGTATTTGCTTGTATCACGGATGCAATTCACATATGCATGTTGGGTTGCGTTTTTGTTTACTTTTTCACCTGTACTGAAGCGCTAAGTTATAATGTGTACGATTCTTGAAATAGAATAGTTCAATTTATTCCACCGTTGTAAAAATGGCGCAACATACAATCCGTAAAATTTACTTTTGTCAATACAATGTTGCAACGTTTTCAAATATTTAGTAAACGTATTAACTAGTAATTAAAAGTGACGAATTTTTCATTTATGAATAATACCATTGATGATACATATCTTGGATTTTAATGACAATGTTTTTTTTAATAATTTACTAAAATACATGCGAAGCGTTATTTGTTAAAACAGTTTGGTTTGGTCGGTGTTAGATAAATAAGAAACAATTATTTTACAAATTATGCTTGCACTTTATTTTTTAACTTGCAAATAATAATGTTGACATTTGTTTGTCATTTAATAACTTCGTTAGGAATAAAGTAGAACATACTGGGAGAAATACCACTAGAGTTCAGAAACGCAAAATTATTGGTTTTTGTATCTACTTGTTTTTACGTGTTCAGTTGAAAAGGATTTTAAATAAAAATTGGTTTTCAAATTTTTCAATTAAAAAGGCAACAAGTTACCGTGTTTTTTAGGAAAGTGGGTTCCACTAGACCTTCAAATTTAAATTCACTTGGTAATAAAACCTATTCCTATTACTTCTAAAAATAAAAGTACTAGATTTTAGCTTGAGGTGTGTTGTCTCCCGACACGGTGCGGATAATACTTATAATACACTATTCTTTTCTGTGACGAAATAAATGACGATTTAATATTGAAAAATCATATTACAATAGAATTAGAAAATTATTGAGGCATATTTGGTGTTAAAAATAGTACTCACTTTTTTCCCGAGGGAAAAAATAATTTACGAAAAGTGACACTTTGTTATCTGTTAGTAGAGATAAAAAGTTATGTTGTAATGCAAGCCTAAATTCGCGGGCAGACGGTTGGGCATTATAACCTCCTCTAGCACGAATCATTGAAAAAGCATTTTCTAGAGGATCTTGATTTATTCGTGACGTTAAAAAGTACAAAGTTCCTTCTCCCTTTAAGTCCTCCCACAGACTTAAAATTGAATTTATAGTCCATTGGAAACCTGCGATACAGTATATATTTTTTCTTTCTACACCGTTCTCATAAAACTTGATGGAATTGAAGTATTGTACAGAACGTTTCAACGTTTCGCATGGCATGTCTTTAAAAACTGAAAGACCACGCTTGTAGGGATTCGGATCATTTACTGAAAAACTATTTAAACAGTCAAAAATATTGTTAATTGTTTTAAAAAAAGATGCAGTATCTAACGCCGTATTACTTGTTAATTGACCCGTCATCACAGCACTGCTAATTGCTGCAGATGCAGAATTGCTAAATACCTGAGCGGCGTATTTAACACGCATCTTTTGAAAATTTGATGGGTTAATATGTTTGTCCGTAATTTTTAACATGGATCTTGCTACACTGCTACACTGATCAATATAAAAAGTGTTGACAAAATCGGTCCACTGAATTTTTTTATTGTTGACGACTATTTTCAGTTTGCTGTTCATGACATTGTTTCTTAAGCTTTTTAGTAAATGAGGAGGATCATACGCTACATATATTTTGTTATTGTCGATTTGAATTGTTGGATTTTCTTTGTGGCGCCTAGACAAGATAGAGCACTTCTGTTATTAGATCCTTGGTCGCAAACTAACGCTCGAGGTTTCAATCAATTTGAAACAACTTATGCATCACTTGCTTTATAAGAGTACATAATATTTCGCTTTTAACTGAACCACTACTGAGAAAATAACAAAATGGAATTTTCCAATTATACAATATTCCTCTCAAATAAAAAACCAATCCATGGTTACTTAAAAACGGTTTACGTCCTAATTCCCCTAAATCTTGATATCCTTCGACGTAGTCCCAATATTGGTTATAATTTAAATTTCGTTTTAAAGTAATTTCGTCACACATTACCACGCACTGCTTTTCTTTGTCTGTCATTCCTTCAACTTTTTTTTTAATTTTTGTATAAGAACATTATTTGTCCCCGATCTTAAATTAACAATTTTCAACCACGACTTAATTGTTGAAATTGCTGGCAAAACAAATCCTAAATGGTTCAATACAATGATAATGCCAGTTGTTTTTCTGAATCCTTCCATAGAGTTCGTGTTCGATGAAAACATTGCATATTAATAAATGTCTTCAAAGCCGGTTTTTTTTTTTAAAAGACCCGAAATTGTGCTGTTTTGAAGTTTGCGCTTCAATCTAAATATTTCACACTTTTGACTATTCAATGTATTTTTAAACTTTTTAATTTTAAAAGAAACGGTTGTCTGTATAGGTTTATCAGAACTTATACTTGCACTGATTGTTGCACTTTGAAGAACATTCACAAAGGAGGCATCACTAACTGAATCGACGTTGTTCTCAATTTTTTCTTATTGGCTGACAGAAAATAGTTGTAATTACGTTGCAAATACTTTCCGCTAGAAAATATATTTTCATAAGTTCGCACATTATCAGATTTATAAACTGTCAGAACTTCTGGTGATTTCTGAGTAGGATTTCTTTCTAATCGCAATTTTCATTGTAACAAATAAACAGATAATCATTAAGCTTTGCATAGATGCTTCTTTAATGCGTTTATCATATCTTAAAATATAAGTACACCTAAAGTTGATATTGAAACAAATGTATTACGAGGAGTCTTCCGGATTATTGTTTATGAGTCACATTCCTTATCGGCTTAGTCAGAAATTCTACAATTGCATACTTTTAGCAACACCTTTAGTAAATGAGAATTCTTGTTATAATATTGTTTAGATGCAAACAGTTGAGTACGTTAGATTGTAATATAAGAAAATTCAACATTCGTTCCAACATAAAAAGGGATAGCGTTTCTATGTTAAAAAATTTTAATTTCAATGACCAAATTTAGAAATTTACTTGCGTAAGCCTAATAGATTTTAAAACATTTTCAACGGATAAACGATGTTAATGTAATAAATATATGAGTATGGAATTTTCAAAAGTATTTAAAGAAATTGTTTTTTTTGGGAGAACGTTTTTCAACGATTTCTTTACAAAATTAATACTTTTAAATCTGCAGGTTTTTTTCATAATAATAAACTTTATTCACATGTGTATGTATACAATCTTTGTACATATATGTGTTTGTCATGATGGTATAACCATTGTTATAACCTTACGTAAGAAAGATACAAATAAATATTATTACATTGAACAATTAACAGACAATAGAAAAAAAATATATAACAAAGGACACACATTTAATTAGTACGTCGACAAAAATCAATAAATTCTTGTATATTGTAGAACGCATGTTTTTGTTTGTTTGTCAACATTGACTCAATGCACCAATATTTCAATCAACGGCATGATGCATTGGCAACAATGTCGTGCCTTAGCATAAACTATCAGCAAAATTACAGTTTTCTATTTCACATTTATCGGCAATACTGTTCTGTAAATTCTACAATACAATTAACGTATTTTCTTAGCACAAAGCGATACTACCGACCTCTGATGTTTAGAACAAATTTCGGGGTCGCATAATCCCGTAAGGTTGACTATCTTTACCAATATTTCAATCAACGGTGTAGTCTAAAGCAGTCTATTTGAAATGTTTTGAAGTGTCAAATATTGATCAGCCAATAGCGAAGCAGCCGTGTTTGTAGAACTCAGTAAGTTGGTGACTGTTACTATGGAAGTGTTCATTATTTTCAAATTTGAAAACTAATAAAAAATCGTACCTACATATTCAGTAAGTAATCATACTTGTGTCACTAATGTTATAGGTGTAAAGTTTTTCAAAGTAAAATAAAATAGAGTTTATTTTACCATGAAATCGTAGTACCAAATATTTTTCTTTCGCTTACAAAATAATTCTATTAAAATGTAAATTTACAAAAATTAACATTTACATGCAGTAACATTACCTTTGTATAAAATTACTGAAACGTATGTAGGTTCTATTATGTAATTTTACACTCTACACTCAAATTATACATTCTGAATTTATGTAATGCCTGTTATATTACTTTTCAGATTGTATGATTACTTTGAGTTTTAAAAGTACATGTTGTATTATTTCAAATTATCTCATGTACACAATATAATAGCGTTCGGGTTAAAAAAAATTTACTCTAATTGAAGATCGTCTTAAATAAGCTCGCGTGACTCAATATCTCCTTAATTACGTATCTTACTATAAATGTATTACACAAGAGTTGTGTATAGAAACAACTTTTATTTTAAGAAATTGCAAAGAAAATTTATTCCCATTTTTAAAAAATTTAAATGTTCGTCTGTATGCTCTGATTTCAATTTATAAACTTTTACCGAAATTCTAATCAACCTGCGTTATTGTACAAAAGCCAGAGAATACTAGCAATAGCAGGCAGTAGTCTAGAGGTCCCGAAAATTCCAACGAGGAAAATTTAATCCAAGCTTGACATACTCCAATTTCAGAATAATATTAATATTAAATAAAATTGGGTGGTATAAATTTATATTATCTCATTAAAAGAATAAGGTGCATGTCAAAGTGTTAACATCAACAGTTAGGTTCCTCACCTTTGATCCCTTAACGAACGCTTGACTGGCGGCGTCCCCGAAGCCAATACGTTGTTGTGGGTGAACACTTCGAATTAAAATCATCATTTTTCAAGGCTGTTTCTTTGGCATACTTTTTCATTTACCAAAACTAAACTTAACGTTTTATAAACCTTGTGGTAAGTACAATTGTACAATTCATTCGAAAAAATTGAAGTTGTTCTACTTCTGACAAGTCTCAAAATGTCGAAATGCGTCGTATAGAGTGGTTTTGTTATATCTCTATCTATGATTTATCTCTATATAAACATTCATGTTTTATGAACATCTGACGTGAAGAATTTATTTTAAATTAAGACAAAATACAGCTCGAAAAGTTAGCCAGATTTGGAACACCACCAATGTCAATGAGTTCACCGTTAGATGTAAAAAAATATAAACTGTTCTAATTAAAAATCAAAAGTAGAAACGGTTTCGGTTAATTAGAAGTTTTCCTAAATTTACAATTCAATGGTTCAGAAGCAAAATACATTTCTTAAAAACCCATTAGTGGGAACATCATTATGCTCTGTAGAAAAATATGTCTCACAGACTCACAGACACGTATCTCATTTTACTTCATTACAAACACAGTATTTTCTTTCGCTTTTGTGTTACTTTGAATGACTTTATTAAATGTTTTAGTAAAGGTATTTTTGGTGTTTGCAATTTCCAAACTGGGTTTTTTCGAAATTGTTGAATTCAAACTTGGTGGAAAAAACCTTTATTTAAAAAAATGTTAAGTGACAATAAATCAAAATAAATTTCTTCAAAAAGAATGTAAAATTCTTATAATGTACTATCGGGTGATTCATTTAGAGGTACTTTTTATGATGGGGATTTAATTGCAGATCGCGCATGGGTCGGGTAGCTGAAGTGGCATTCTTCCTCAGTGATGTTCATTTTATAATGGAAAGACTTAGTCCGGCACAGCGCCTACATTCTGTGGAAAAATCGGTCCATATTTCTTCAAAACAGAGACCGACCGGAATGTTACTGTGAATGGTGATCGTTATCGCGTCATTATAATAAGCCCGTGATCTCGACGAAATTTGGTTCATACAGCTCGTGAAACCATGGCTTTACTGCGAGAACGATTCGGTGAACAGATCATTTCACGCTTTGGACCAGTGATTGGCAGGATAGATCGTGTGACATAACACCTCATGACTTTTTCCTTAGAGCTATGTACTAAAGTATTCATGGATAAGCCGGCTACGATTGAGGCATTGGAGACCAATATTACTCGAGTCATTGGTCAAGTAACACTCTAAATACTCAAACGCGTCATTGAAAATTAGAACTTGAGAATGGACCATGTTAACTGTATAGTTACGGCTAACATTCGAAAGCAATTATCTTTAAGAGGGGCATTTACTTAACGCATCATTGAGAATTGCAAGTTATACAACACACATAACGTAAGAGGGGTTAGACGTAAGCGGTATACTTGTTATACCCAACGTGTTAAAACTTTTTACAATTCGGATTCATTCGTATGTCAGTGGCGGCTTGTCCATATGGTCATTTGGTCAATGACCTCCCAAAAATTTTGACAATATATAAAAAAATATTCATTATTACGAGTTTTATTAAAATAGGTAATTAAGTCGCAAGTACAATAACTTAAAATTTATCGGCCGTGGTTAGTAATTCATCCTCTTCAACCTTGGGCTGGCGGTGCGAATTGTCCTCATTGAATTAGATCTACCCGGAAAAACTCGAAAAACGTGCAGCGGCGGAATAAACGCGAACGTCCGAAACAATAATCAACTTTGGGTCATGAGCCAGATCCCGCAGTTTACGTTGACTTCGTATAGCGTGTACAACTACGCTCGATTTTTGATTCGATTTTCGCGTGTTTTAAATCAATTTAAGAATTTATATTGATATGTTTTACTGTTGTTGTGTTGTTTTGTAAAAATACTATTTTTGATTCGCGTGTGCATGCGCTATAATAGAAAATGTCGGTAGTGCAGAAAATTAAACAACTAAAAGTGCTAACAAACTTAATTTTACAAAATTAGTTGAGTTTACGGCAAATGGTCGTCCTTTGCCAGAACTAAGTTTACGACAAACTAGCAAAGACAAAAATAAAGATGTTCATCGAAACTTTCGCAAGGTAATGTACGATTTAGCTAACTGGATATGTGGTTGTGAAGTATCAAACGTATTTTACTGTTTTGTTTGTTTATTATTTTCTAAAGACTCGTCAGACTCGCTATGGTGCAAATCCGGTGTAAGCGATTTAAAACATTTAAAAGAGAAATAAAAAAAAACATGCTTCGTCTGCAGAACACATGAAATGCTCGGTAAATTTTGCAACCGTAGGAAATGTTGATATTCGTACACAGCTAGACAATGATTACAGAAAATCCCTTAGAGATTTTAATGAGAATGTTTCGAAAAATCGCTATATTTTGAACAAAATTGTAGATTATATAAAATTTTGCGGTGCATTTGAGTTATTTATATTTTTTTATGTATGTCTATTTTTAAATTAATTTTTACCTCCCAGTATGATTGACCACGAGCCGCCACTGGTATGTTATGGTTACAATGCCAGCGATTTCGCGCAAATTACAATTGGCGTGAATATGCGCTTTCTCGATGCAGGTGGTTATCTTTTTACTTAGCGATTTTCTTATCTCTTTCATAACATTGGCATGAGTAATGGTATTATAATACAATTGTACAAGAACATGTCGAAGTTGAAATAAGATAAGCTCGTTAAAAAATAAAATCGAGATTAGGAATTAGTGTCATTCAATTACATAAACATATAGATTACCTGAAAAGGAATTTTTAATAAAAAAATATTGAGGATGTACTACATTTATTTAGGCATTTGACTTATATACATAAATATGAGAAAAGTACGGAAACACAAAGTTTCACAAACAAACCACTATTTTACATAACCATGTCTTGTTATAGAAAACGTCTATCTTAAATTTTATAAAATTTGCTACGCATTCAATGCTGTACAAGATGAACTGCAGTAATTAGTATCTATACGACACAGATTGAACTGCGTAGAGCGTGCATTAAAGTGTTTTAACTTGCAGAATAATCAGATACTTGAAATTCGGTACGAAGCCATAATCGATCATTTTCGTTCTACCTAAAATATTTTCAGACCTTCAGCTATACAGGGGCTTTCAACTTTCTTATTTTAAATACAAACCTATAATTCTTTTTACATGAGTGAATTGGCATATAATCTGAGTTTACATAACCTAAATTATGTTATCTTATCCTTGACCATTGTTGACATGTCATTTTTTTCCAAAAAAATAGTCTTTGTAATCGTTAACAAAAAAATGTGTATCTCGCAAATCAGTTGAGATTATAAAATTAAATTTATGGAGAAGTTGGCTGGAAGTCCAGGCTTACTGCTGATGACCTACTGGTGATTCCATCTTGTACCATATGGGCACAGGCAATTTTCAAATATCACAATCAAAAATGATCAAAAAATCAATTTTTTCAAACGGCACCTTCTGCTTTTCTATACATCATTTGAGAGAAAATTGAAAATTTCCTGTACCCAATTACTCTCAAATGACGTAAGAAAAAGCAAAAGGTGCCATTTGAAAAAATTGGGTTTTGGATAATTTTTGATTGTGGTATCTGAAAATTGGCTGTGCCCATATGGTACAAGATGGAATCACCAGTAAGACATCAGGAGTAAGCCTGGATATCCAGCCAACTGCTCCATAACTTTAATTTTATCATCTCAACTGATTTGCGCTATACAATTTTTTTCGTTAAGTATTATAAAGACTATTTTTTTGGAAAACAGTGACATATGTCAAAAACGGTCAAGGGTAAGATAACATAATTTAGATTATATAAACTGAAAATTATATGGCAAATTATTATTATTATTATTTATTTGTCAAAACGTCAAAACGTACGTCAACTTTCGTTAGAGCTTTTTCGTGTGTGTTTTAGGCGTTTTAAATACAAATATAAAATATGGAAAGTCGGCAAAGGTCTAAAAGTGGACATTTTGTGTAGGTAAACGCCACTCTTAAGAAATAATTGTAGTAAAGAATGGTTCTTTTGTATGATAATAAAAATTATAAAATAAAATTGTTTTTAATCATTTTTTTTAATTAAAAAAATACTTCTCAATGAATCACCCTTTATAATTATGAACCAAAAAAATTACCTCGACTTGGGAATGAAAAAACAAATAACAAAATCCTATTGCACCTATCTACACATAATGTGATAAATATAAAATAAAATCACAACAACCTAACTGTAACTTGCTGTTCTTCGTACCTCACTCAGTTCCCACTACAATTGAACTATACTAAACAGTACCTATCTATTAGACATATGTTGCAACCAATGGGTTTCCTTAATTGTAACTTATTTGCGGATTCAGAAAAAAGAAACTCAGTTCTATTTGATAGTAAAATACCCCAAGTAAACATAATATATGAGAGACATCTAGCATTGCAGTTTGAAACGATTAACCCAGATTTTATGGTAGAGCTACAACTTTGAAAGCTAATATCTCAGAATGTTCAACAGTACCAGTTACGCGAAATTGCTTCTGACCCCTTCAATTATCCTAGAAAATTTGTAATTTTTTATTTTATTTCCAATTTTTATCTAATTTAATAAAAAAGATACTTTTCTAAAAACTCATAAGTCTCATTAGTTTTGTTTGGGAAAAATATATTGAACTGAACGGTGCTTACTTTGTCTAATAAAAACGATTATCAGATACGATATTTTGAAGATGACAATGTAAAACTTCCAAACTGAACCGTCGATCCATGAGTAACAATAAAATAGAAATTGGAGAATCCTGAATAACGGAACTATTCAGCCTATTTCAATTTTTTGCAGTAATTTATTATTTCTTTGTTTGTTCTACTTATATAATTTGTATGTGTTAATGGCAAAACTGAAAAGGAAAATACGACAATGTGGTTGTGTGTAAAGATTGCAAGAAATTCGTAAATAAATTGAGAAAATCATCTATTATTGGATGTTAATATTACGTAGAAATATTCTAGGCTGAAAATAAATGTCCGATATAGTATCTGTACATAGGAAAACATTTTAATTGGGGCATTTTTCCTAAACCAACTAAAAAAACAATCAAGTATAAAAATTAGGTAAGTTTAGTTAGTGGAAATTTGAGTATAGTGTCGTAGAAAGCAGCAATTTTCACATAAATAAATTATTGGTCCTGATATTTACATACAACCGAGTTGTCATCTATAATAGAAAGTTCGAGCAGGTATATGAACAAGCTATTTTTATTTTATGTACGCGCAGGGGAATGGGTGCATAGAGAATGTTACGGTTTAGGGCTACTCAAAGATCGGGGATTGTGGTTGTCCTACTGATTCTTCTTTTTATAGTTGGAGACCGCAACGGCTTTAATGACTTTATTGACTGCTGATGTGAATACCTGAGCTATGGAATAGAAAACCGTGTCTTTAATCCTTAATCTTTCTTTTTCTGGCATTATGACTTAGAGTAATTGGAACTTACGTTTATTTCTTATAACATGGTGTTGGAGATTTCTTACTTTTATTGTATTCAATATTTTTCTTTCAATTTTTGGTCATTAATAATGTGGTGACTTTGCAAACGTAACAAATACGCATTATATTGTGTAGTACCACAGTATACATACTAACGTTGAGTAGCAAAATTTATGTATTTCTCAAATTCGTCAAAAGCACATTAGTCAAAATGGAGTATAGCTATCACCTAATTTATGTTATTTGTGTTTTGTAGTATTAATTCAACATCATTAATTGACATTGACTAGTTTTAAGTGTTAACTTTAGGTAAGTATTTATTAATCTATTTGTTTGATAACATTTACTATTCATTTAATTTCAGAATTATTTTCAGTTTTATTACAAGTATACATACTAAACCATAAAATTATATTCATTTCCAAACATATGATTTAAACCTTATCCTCTAATTATTGCTGTTTTTGAAGCAGGTGTAAACACTGGGTTAGTAGTTGTAATAGACCCGAGTTTGTAATAAGTATTTCAAGAATCATATGTTCATAAACGATTTAAATAATCATTTATTTGTAGATGCGTATCCTAATGTTGAAGCTTTCGATCAATCTTGTTTAAGTACAAGTAAAGAAATTATTTATTTTAGTAAGCACATCAGGCGTATTACTAAGTGTGTTTATGATTCGACTCATTCACCCAAGCCTATTGTTGTAATTCAAATTTTATCTTTTAGGGGCTAGGTATGTAGATAATATTTATTTATGTATGTTAAGAAATCAAATATGCGCAATCAACATTACTCTGATGCACTTATCGAAGTATTTATAAAATATTTGTTGAATGTACATTTATCAAAATAGCGTCAAGGTTACTAAAAAAGTAATTCTCACATCAAAGTGCCGCCTAGAAGTTTTGTTATTGGTCTTTTGTATGTAAACTGTGGTAGAACTATTACAATGCGTCTAGCAGTTCCCTACAACATTCTTAACTTTAGCTGAGTTCTCAATGATGTAAAAAAGTTTGAATTACAAACATACCCTTGAACTTCAATTTAATTAAAGTTGAATTTTTCTGTTTTATTTGAAATATAAACATTCAATTATATTGTAATTGTACAAATTATAATAAATAACATCAAACAATTACGGTTTAGAACTTTTTTGTTTCAAAAACTACGTTTTGTGGTTAAAGTAATTCAAAATAATAAAGTAAGTCACGTAATTCCCATTTTTGTTAACTTCGGAATATCTAATGTAAATAAAAGTATTTGATGTGTTGATGAGTTTTAAATGATCTTTAAATGTAAACTAATTCTTCTTCTTGTCAATATCTTCAAGAATATTAACTACAAAAAATCTATGAAAAGACATTATCTGCAACTTTTATTTAAATTTAGATCGTAGTATTTTTTTAATATGGTTGTGCCGTAAATAAAATATGCAGATAATAGTAACATAGGAAATCTGGAGTAATTCAAATTTATTTAAATCTGTGTAAGGACGTAGCTACAAATTTATGTTAATTGTTTTCTTATTTGTATTTTCAGATTCTTCTAAAGATCGATGTAAAACACCAGATTCGCCAGAAGGTGCACGCTTAAATCAACCTGTATCTCCTAGTCAGTCATCTCCACCTCGTCAACCGACAAACGGTAGCACATCGCCTATAAATAATGGATCAACAGATAGCGTAACACCTCCACTCGGTTCAGCGGCACTTACAGTTAGTTTGGACGTAAATCAAACACAACAATATAACAATCACGGAGGAGCAGCTACGTGTATAACCCGTTCGTTACTCAAAGTGAAAAGATTTTTAAATACTCTGGTACAATTTGGAAGTGATATAAATAATGACGTGGGTGAGAGAGTACGAAGTCTTGTATTGAATTTAGTCGTAAGTATGTTAGATTACGAAACGCTCTTTTGCACTAATTAATTTCAGAGTGCAAATTTAAGCGTAGAAGAATTTCATCATTCCTTACAAGAAGTGACAAACTTCCCTTTAAGACCTTTTGTACTGCCATTTTTAAGAGCTCATCTTCCTTTACTCCAAAGAGAAATTCATGCTTTAGCAAGAGCTAACAAACAGGTATAAAACTTTATAAAGTTAAAAACGTGTAATAATTGTAAAATCCACATGTTACAGAAGGTCAAAGTAAAACAATAATAAAAGTTAAGAGACCATAAAATCGTAGAAACGACAGAAAAACTTTTACAATTATTTTTTGATTTGTATTCAGCTGCACTGATTTCGGTATTGAATTTTTTGAGATTTATTAGTTTTCTTTATAAATTTGCATAAATTAATTCTGTTGTAACTGTACTTTTTCAATTTCTGTTTATATTAAGTGGAGCAAAAGCGTTCGGGACTAATTTTTATTTCGAATAATCATATGAAATTTGCATTTTCGAGCCCTTCTTATTTGAATACAAAATAAGTGCTACGCTCTGGGTTTGTTTTGATTTTTGTCTTTTGTGTTTTATAAATGAATTCTATTATTTTTAATTTCGTTTCTAATTATTGACGTTTCTTTTGATGTTTCAGTCGGCGCTGCAGTATGTTCGTACTCACGAACAAATCGTTTTTGACTCGTCACATTCGCCTACCGAACCATCGGAAATATTCTTGCCGAATGATACACAAATAAGCGGTGGTATCAAAAGGAGGTCCTCGGACAGGTAAGAAAAACATCGTGTATTTTTCGAATAACTCTGAATAATTTTGAAAATTATGATAAAGATATGGTCGTTTGTAAGAAAACTGGTAAAAATTTACAGCACCTTATTTTACGTGATGTTCCTACAAACTAAAAATTGAATCAAAAGTCAAAAATAAGAATGTAATAAGGAATGCTGGCTTAAATTTCAAATAAGCAATAACATTTAAGCAAAAAATTACCTTAAACAAATTCATCGTCATAACTTTGTTCGTTTGTAAAATAACTTAAAATTTGTTTATATTATTGAGTTGCGAGAAGAATGATTTAACGCAGATAGGTAGGTACTACCCTATTCAGATATATATATCTTGCAACCAAATAAATAACATTTAGAAAGTTTAAGAAAACACAAAGTAATATTTAGTGATTTCTAGAATCTGGGGTCGATCTACTATATTCAATAGTCTGCTTGCGACCGTTTTATTAAAATGAATAATGGTTTCTTTCTGGTCGCAGGGTGCACCCGGCGCCTCTGGTGCCATCTGGTCGGAACAGCGTGCTTTTTACTTACCCCATCCCCTACACGTCACTTACACGGCATTCCTTGCCTTTTAATTACAACACTGACGTAAACTTTTGAAATTTTAGGACGAAATTGTTAATTTATGCTTGTTTGTGTCATGTTAATCAATTTCTATATTTTTCGCTGAACTTAGAAATTAGTTTTTGCCCAATGCGCTATTAACGATAGCAAAATTAAATTTGTTAATAACATTTTCCATTAAAGCTTTTCTCGATGTTGTTAATACATCAAAGAAAATAAATTGATTTTTCTTATAATGCAGCATATACGAAAATGGATTAAACGGTCAATCGCATCAAGACTCGCAAGACTTTTTACCGATGAAAAGGCAATTAACTTCTCAAAACGCTTTCATGTTTGCCCATCAAAGTTTATTACTTCCAAACATGAATTCCTCGGTATCAAATTCGCACGTTTTCGATTACACGCAACACGGACACCTGTATGCAAATCAACACCGTACAGACGATTTACTTCCTGATACAAACCGGAACCGAGGAGACGAAGAATGGAAGAATATTCACGTTATGTTAAACTGTATCTTATCCATGGTTGAAAAGACGAAACGTGCCCTCTCTATACTACAACAAAGAAATAGTCAAGATGTTACAAACGAATGGCTGAGAAAACAAGATGTAGGTGTCGATTTAAAAAAAGCTGCAAACGATATTATGATTCAAGCTGTTCGACAGGCGGAGGACAGAGTAGCGGAAGTACGTAGAAGAGCGGAAGAAGCGGTAAACGACGTTAAAAGGCAAGCCGTAGTTGAATTACAAAAGGCGGTAGCTGCGGCGGAAACGAAAGCTAACGAATTAGTGGCGACGGAAAGAGCTAAAATGGAAAAACTATTATTAGGTATTTCTTTCGCTTACGTGTTTACTACTTTAACATATTTCACTTGTAGAATCTAGAAAACACACGGAAGAGAGTCAACCTGTAGAATCCGCCGAAAATAGCACATCCCTCCACATACAATTCCATCTGTATCCTCGCAACAAACTGTAAGTATCCATCATGCTTCTACAAGAAGAACAATAATTATAACGTTTCAGTCATGTTGGAATTGCGGAAGAAAAGCTCACGAAACTTGTTCAGGTTGTAACGTGGCACGCTACTGTGGGCCTTTCTGTCAGCATAAAGATTGGGAAAATCACCATCAAGTGTGTGCAAAAGACAAAACAAGGCCCATTCGTTCCGCTACTCCAAGCACAACAGCGCACATTAACACCGTTGAACAAGTTAAATTTAAAAAGTGACATGCGAAAAAAATACGCAAAAATATTAAAAAGTAAATTTTTATTTCTTTATGGCATGAAGCACAGCACTTTACCGTATAGTCATTTAATTAATTAATTGTTCCTCTAAACCAAAGACTATCATTCAATGTACCTTTACTAGATGTTGATGTAATTTTAAGTTCTAGTCTGATTTGTTGTAATTCTACGGTTTAATTTTTGTTATTAGATGGTAGATAATAGACGATGTAAGTAAACCTTGTTATAAATTCATGTTTTCGCTCACATAATTTTTTATGTGTGGTACAATAATAATACTGTATTATTTTCGTTGATAAACACTATTGATTATGAATTATTATTTCACTACGCCCGCCCATTAATCAGTTCTCGAGTAAAGAAAAGCATATCATTACTAGAATTTGTTGTACCTACTGCTTTATTATAAAAAAACACTACAAATCCATAAATACCGTGATTATGGAAGCCGTTAATATCCAAATTTATTTTTAGAAACATCAAAGAATCGAGAACATTAGGTTGAACCATGAACTTCAGAGTAAAAACGTTCTAATTTCAATTCAGTTGTAAATAAAACTATGTGAATTAAAAATGCTAGTTAAATAAAAAATAACAAACAAGAACAAAAATTGACGATGAAGAAGAAACTTTGATGTACTTACAGAGCAACATCGCAGTGTAGAAGTGGTGCAATATTTCATTAGAATCACCTACAACAAAAAAGAAAAATATTTTCAGTCAAACAGTTCTCTACACAATATACTGATTTTTTACCTTATTACTCACAGAAGGGGGTAGTTTAATCCATTTTCATTTTACACTTTAAAATTACCTACGTACACTATAACGACCGTATTTCAACTAAAATTATTTAAATTTAGACCCAAAGATAATAACTTATTTGCACCTGCAGTGTTTAATTGAAAAATAGATAACATTTATCTAAGGTCGCATTCTTTCACCTTAACGATTGGTTATGAATCAGTAGTTTATAATTTGTATTTATGAATTCAGAAAATTAATTTCTTTTAATAATTCCGACTAGGTTCAACATACGTTGGTTCAACCTATCAAAAATGACGAACCCTGTAAAAAAACAATTTTAAAAATTCTAACAAAAACGTTATCTAAATAATATATAAAAACTGCTATTATTTAATTAATTAAAATTTGACGGAAGCTGCGTTCAAATAACGTTGAATGATTTAAGGACATATACTAAGTGACATAGAAAGAAGAACACCCAGTAATAATGAATTTATTTGAACAATTTTGGGTATACTAGTGTATACGAATTAGATTAGTAAACGATCACAATTTGATAAAAATTAAACTGTTAACTTCTTTAGAAAACTTAATAATGTGTTGCTCCACCACGATGTCTTGTGCACTCATTAACACGTCTGGGCATACTTCTAATGAGGTGATCGATTTCTTCTTGAGGTATCTCATCCCATGCTATCTGTAACTGATGCTGCAAAGCCGCTAGAGTTTGTGCAGGGTGAGGTAAATTGAGTAATCTTCTTCCCATAATATCCCAGACGTGCTCGATGGGCGAAAGATCGGGAGATCTTGGTGGCAAGGCAACAAAGCAATTTGATTGACCTCAAAATGAGCCAAAGAAACCCTAGCAACATGAGGTCGTGCGTTGTCTTGTTGGAATGTGCTGTTGGGGATGGTCTGAACATAAGGTACAATATGGGGTCTACGACCTCCTGGATGTAGCGCTTGCAGCGGTCATGTTACCTCTAATGAAGACCAAAGATGACCTACTTCCAATAACAATAGCTCCCCATACCATAACTTCAACTGTGTGGTGCACATGCCTATTCACAAAAAATTAGTGATCTTGTCTTTCACCGCGCCGTCTTCTCATCCTTGCACGACCGTCATGCATACCCAAACAGAATCTGGATTCATCACTAAAGACAATTGAATTCCATTCTTGGTCCCAATTTGCCCGTTCTCTACACCACGCTAGAGGATAACGTCGATGCTCTGGAGTTAATGGCAGCATAAAAAGGGGACGGTATGAAAAGAGCTCAAAGGTTCTTATCCGTCTATAAACGGTTCGCATCCCAATCGGTCTTCCATGTTCTTCAAACCACTGGTCCGCAATCGCCCGTGTAGAAGAGAAGCGGTCCCGTAAAGCCAATAGTCTAAGACGGCGATCTTCGCGTTCTGTGGTTCTTCGACGACGTCCTGTACCTCTCGCTCTTTGTGTACGGCCCTCTTGGTTTCATGCCCGAACACAGACTGCCACAGTGTTTAAACTCCGTTGCGTTCTAGCGGCTATATCTCTCATAGACAAACCAGCCTCACGCAATCCCACAATTCTACCCCTATCAAACTCGCTTAATTGCCGAAAATTATGGCGTCTTCGCACTGGAGGCATTGTGATTGAATTAAAGACTCTTTGAAATGCAATTTAAATCGCTTAAATGACAACTGTACTTACTTCATTGTTTTAGGGCTACTAATCGTAAGTGTTTTGAATGAGGTTAACAAAACAACCGCTAGGGCAATATGGCTGAAAAACTGATCGTTTTTATCTTTAATATAAACAAATATATTCCCAAAAAAAATTTACAAAATATTCATTATTACTGGGTGTTCTTCTTTCTATGTCACTTAGTATATTTTGCCATTAGAAGGTATACAAAAGGATAGAGAACATAAGTATGAAGTTGTTTTATTACTTAAACACATAACCGGTTATTAAAATACTGTACGTTTTGAATTTTTTACTCAAATATGATAGTACAAGTCCCGTAACTCGTCCCGTAATATCACACGAGTTTTAAAATCAATTTTCGTATGCTTTTGTCAAAATTGGGTAACGAACAAGAGTTATAGAGCGCATATTTCTGGGTGTGCAAAAAAACAACACATCAGATAATGCTTAATTCGGTTACTCTTGCAATGCAAAAGCGTGCTTGCAGAAGCATGTTTAAATAACTTTTTATTATCGAACGCAAATATCTAGACACCCTGTATACAAGATTATTTCTAATTTTGAAAAAAGATCAAATTTTCACTTAAACTTATAGTCCAGTGCATTTAAAAAATTTATATACTCACCATTTGTGTATACATTTTTTCTCTTACCCTCTATTTGTAAGGGTTTTCTTCGGTAAGTTTAAACCTAAGTCTGCGCACCTCTAAAACTAACCCTTTCTCCGCCATCTTGGATTTGCTGTTTTTTTTTGGAATTTTCATATCTCACGTTCCAATTATCGCACATTCATATACTTGGTGTCTTTGTATTTGTTTTGAGTTATATTTTCAAAAATTTTATATGACAAAAACTGTGCGTTTAACGCGAAAAAAGATATTGCTCTTCAAAGTCGACAGAACGACTTAAAAAAAGGTTTTTTTTTCTTTTCGGCTCGTATCTTTTTTCCAGTCTACCTGAGTCTAGTATTTACAAAAAAAAAGTTGCTATGTTTCGCGTGGGATTTCGAAATACGTTGAATAGCGCTCTCGCTCCGCGCTGCATTTTTTTGTAATACGAGTTTGTTTATTAAAACAAACGATTGTTATGCATCATACATTGTTTAAATATGTGTTTTCAATAAAGATTTTGTAGGGGTGGATTTTTATTTAAAAACTGAACATTTCGATGGATTTAATGATGATTTTATTCTTCCTAAATGTTATTCAATTACTACTAATGCTATTTGTTACTAATTTCTTGATATAGTAAGAAATTCCTGTTCTGGACGCAGAACTGTGTTTATATTGAAATAATTCATATTTTGACGGATTATAGCTTTATAAACATATTTTTTTCTGCTTTTTCCGAACTCAATTTCGCACCACCCTTGAGGTTAAGTTCACGGCCCATTTTTTTTTCATGTGGTTTCCACGATAGGTCTATTCCACAGTTTTCACTTTTCCTTTAGTGAGTTTCTCACCCTGTCGTGATATTAATAGCCATCGTAATCTTCATTCTCACTTATCACAGGTAGTTCGTTTGCTTTTCTTTTCAATGAAGTGGCTTATCTGGGTAAAGGTACCATCGTTGGAGATTTGTCATCTTCGTCATTCGAGACCTCTCTGCGTCTTTTTTCGCGGTCGTGCAGGTTTCTCCACTACAAGTCTTGCACAAAACAGAACATTTCAAACCAGCTTTTCGACATATGTACAATGTCCGTAAGTTTGCCTAATATCCGTTCTTCGCCGGTTGTGATTGTCTCCAAGTGCATTTTTCTCTGCACAGATCCACTTTTGGACTTGATGATATGTTCGAAAGAAATGTTGTCTCGCTGATCGATTTCGCAACCTGACTTGAAAACCAAAACCGACTTATCGCGTTTACCTCCCACGAGCTCAGCATCAATCAAGTGCAAAAGTGGATCGGTGCAGAGATAAATGCACTTGGAGTCAATGACAACCAATCAGGAACCGATACCACGCATACTTCTGGACATTGTATCCTGTGGGTGTACAACCAACTGTAGCAAGGCTTGTGGGTGTCAAAAAGCAGGTTTGAAATATTCTGTTTTGTGCAAGATTTGCCGTGGAGAAACCTACACAACCGCAAAGAAACATGTAGAGAACTCGAATGGCGAGGACGACAAAGTTGATGACGAACTTCCAACGATGGAACCTTTATCAAAATCCCAATGACATTCTAGATGTGGTGGTTCCGAATCTTCATAGAAATATCCGCAAGATCAACTACTTCATTAAAAATAAAAGCAAGCCAATCATCTTTAATAATTGATAATGAAAAAGACCATAGCTATCAATATTATGGCAGGATAAGAAATTCGGTAAAGAAAAAGTGAAAATTGTAGAGTAACTATCGAGGGAACCACAGGAAAAAAACGCGCCGTGAACTCAACCTCAAGGGTGGTGCGGAATTAAGTTCTGGCCCATTTGTACCCAGTACTTTGAAACTATTTGACGTATCTTTGTTATACCTGGCAAGACGTGTAGGTAGTCAACACCTTACTAAATTATGTTAAAAAGAGGTGTTTGGTTACTGCCAGAGGCGTACGACATGAAAAATGATTTTTTGACCCCTCCCAAAATTTACGCTACTGGAGAAATTGTCATTTTAGCAGAATTTTTCGATTCTCCAATACTTAATTTTAAAATAAGATACCTATTTTTTATAATTGATTGAAACGAATATATAGATGCATTCAACATTTAATTTACACAGGAGAATATCTTAATAACAAGAAAAAATTAAAAATCACATTTTATTTAAACCTTTCAATAAAAATGTTCAATTCCGAGATCAATTCTTTGCTAAACCACCTTCAAACTGTGAAGTAATAATATTATTTTAAAAAAAAGTAGTCTTTTCATTTAGATTAATAACAGCGTGGTTCTTTTATGAAAATTTGTTTTAAATGTAAAATACACATGTTCGTTTTAATGAGTCTTAATAAATAACATTATGTTTTTTTTTGTTATTACCTCACTCCTGTTTCATTCGATATTTAGCACCAAAACACCAACATAGCTAATACACATTAAAATCAAAATGTGTAGCTTTGTTTGACTTTAAATATCTCGAAAAATAATGACTTTATCATTACGAAGGAAGTCTTATTTTAAAATAAAGTAATGAAGAATCAATCGAATAAAATGGTAAAACGGGAATTCTGCCAGTGATGTAGATTTTGGGAGGGGTCAAAAAATCCCTTGCTCTTGTCGTACGCTTCTGGCAGTAGCTAGAAACCTTTATTTAACATAATTTAGAAGGGTGTTCAGTACCTACACTTTCCGCCACGTATAACAAGGATACGTTAAATAGTTTTAAATTTTACTGGGTACAAATCGTTTTTAAATTTTCAAACTCAGTAAGGAACCACATTTTATCTAAGGGATTTGAGTTGAATCCTACTATTCGTACCTTATGGTTCTACAGATAAAATATTTCTAATTATTTATGATACACCCTGTATAAGTAGCGTTCTGGATTTCTTGGCGTTCTTCTTCGTTACCGATTACAATTTTTCAAAACTTCAACATTGATTGAAAAATTTAGGAACATACGCAACATTTATACCAAAAAATTGCCCTGACGATTTAATTTAATTTAATTAATTGTAATTGCCTCATGACTGTCGTTAATATATCCACCATGTTGACCAAAAAACCTTTTCAAAATTGTCACATTTGCTTTCTAGAAAGAAAATAGTCCACTTCTCTTATGATTATGACTTGTACTCCCGTTTGTGCAAATACTATATCTTGATAGGTATTATTCAAAAATTAATATAACAATTTATGCATTTTGAGTTGAGAGTTGTTTACCCCTAATTTCCTCAAAAACGTTTATAAAAAAAGTCGCTAATGTACGGCTCATAACCAAACAACCGAAAATACTATAAGTTTGGTTCGAATATCTCGAAAACTGGTTGAGATATTGTAAAATGCTAGTGATTCATATGATTCACCACTAAACTTTTTTTCGAACTTTAAAGTCGAATATCTCGAAAACAGACAGAGATATCTATTAAAATGTAATTAAACTAAACTAAAAATTAGAACAAAAATAGATGAATATACCTACAAATACTTGGCAACGATGACGGATTAAAATGAACACAGACTGTCTAATTGTTATAAATTCGAAAAACAAGGAAGAAGAAAATAAAAAAAAAATAAGATGAAAAACAATACTCGGACACAACCTAAAAGCACGGCAAGAAATAAACAGCTTGAGCACAGTTTGTACATTTATTAACACGTACATAAGCTGTAATAATTGTTTATATTATTGAAGTATGCCTACTTTAAACCTTTCAAACGTAAAAATTTTCCTTACAGAGTGCGGTGTTGAGAAGTGCCCGTTTACTATATTTGTTATTAATTACACAATCTACTTGAAGTTAATTGTGAAAAATGCAATGAAAATGTAATTGTTTTTGTTTCCTTGTTTATGGAAGTTATCGAAGTGAAGTGTGTTGCTGAAAACACGTTCTAAACCCGAGGAGGCTCAAAGAACACGCTGAACTTCTCCAGCACCGTCCCTGATTATTCATACAAATGCTTCACGATATAAGCACAGTATACAGGGTGTAACTGAAAGACGTGGCCAAACTTTAAGAGCGTAATATATGGATTGAAAAAATGAAAAAGAGCGATTGCAAGATTTAGAGTGTTAAATAAAGAAAGAGAAAATCAATATTAGTAGAAGGAAGTGGATAGATTGTGCAGACTGTGCGGAGATGGATGGGAGAATTGAATTGAGAGAAAAAGATGGAAGGATCTTGTTAGGGATAATAGGGAAGAGATCGAATTGATGAGGGAAGTAATGGAGAGAAGACAATGGATGGAGAAACAAAAAAAATAATTAAGTTTGGAGTATAAATTGAAAGCCAATGATTTATTGTAATTATTGATTAATGTTTATGTATAACCGAATTTTTTGTTTTAATGTAAAGAACAAAATAAACATCTAATCTAAATCTAAAAATGAAAGTTTGTCAAGGCCAGCAAAAGTTAAAGATTTACTTGATTTTAAGGAAATAATTTCGATGTCTTCAAGAGAAGAATTATGTGTAAAGTTGTGCTTGAGGTATAGTTTGACGTAGATCGCTAAGCAATTATTGGCATTGTGACACAGTTTGAGATGGTTCCTGAAAGTATATGTTTGTACTGCCATATTATTTGTGTAAAGGTAAGGGTACAGCAGGCGGTTTGAGATTATCATTTATGCTAACACATAGATAGCTATGATAATTGAAGGATCGATTATGTAACTGCTTACACATCTGTCGACAAAGTTGCTTTTAATGCAAATTGCATTTTTGTACGTGTTCGTAAGACGAGTCGACACCTAATTGTCGCAACACTTATTGTTTGTAAGGGAAATAATTGATAGATATTTTTAAGAAAAAAATTTGTCTTTACTTTCGTCGGGTTAGATTGTCTAAAGAACGAAAAGATGTTAACAAGGATTTTTGCTTTACGAACTTTTTTTTTAGGAGTAGGACATTGGTTTTCTGAAGTTTTCTTGTAGGTGAAAAGGATATTTATTGTAGTTTAAAGGGATTTGGTACGGATTTTGAGTAAGAGAGATTAAGCTGGAAACCTTAGATTGTTGAGATTTAGATGAAACAGGATAACCGCCGTAATTTACAGTGTGTAGTCCTCCACAGTTGATGCATTTGTTGCTAACTGGATTATTTTGGAAGAGGTGCAGTTAAGAGATTTAAGTTGCATTTGTATAGTCGCGACATTGTTGAAACGGATTTTGTTGGCATCAAAAAGAAAAACAGTGGTGACCATTTAGATTTATGCCTAAAGAAATTCGTTAGTTGTCGATTGTTGTAAGTTGTGGCGGGTTTGGGTTAAGGTTACCGTCATTATGAGGTGGGCCTGCATTTGGGATGTAGAAATAATTGCGCTATTGGAAATTTTTATTAAATGGGTGTAAAAGGCTGACGTCCGTGAGTTTTCCTTTATTTTCCTTTAGATTTCTTGCATTTTTTTGGCTTAATAGAAACTGTCTTTGGTTGTTAGTTATAGGCAAACTGTTAGCATCGCAGTAGCTTATAATTCCTTTTATCAACTTTTGCAACCCTTCTTCTGCAGAAGCGTTATACAACATCTCCGCCAAAGTAAACGTTATGATAGTTGTCAGATACCGCTTTAAAAAAATATTAGATAGGTAGATATTGACAATATTATTTGATAACCAGTACATTAATATTTTAGCAATGAAAGTCAACAAAGTCTAGATAACTAAAAACATTTGCATTTAATTTTTTTATTTTTTGAATCTGGCAATGATGGTGATGGCTAAACGAAATATAAGCACATTTTGTTGTTTTGAGGAACTATAGTCTGGGAAAATTGTCCTAAAAAAGGGAGTAAGTGTGGGAAAAATCGGGTAAACAAAAAAAATCATCAATTTTAGTCTTCTCACAAATTTGAGAAATCGAAACTTTTTGAGATATGAACCAAGAACTTTTCGATTTCTTCAAAGTCGTTTTTTACGTGCTGCTGAAGAGCAGTGTTTAGTTTGAGTATTCGGAATCACCTCGTTTGATGCGTAGTCAAAGTTTTAGAGATAAATGCCCATTCCTAGTAGAATTTTTTGCTGTTTTTTTTTACAGTCTTTTGTTTTATTCTTTGGTCAAAGTTTTCTTTTTTTTTAAACGATTTCAAAATCAGAATCGGCGGTGGTGTTTTCGTCATCTTCTTCAATCAATGAGCAGCTGGGACGCAAATTCAAATCTAATTTGGATTTTTCAAACACAAGAACATTGTTCAAAATTCGGAGAACTTTTCCTTCAATATCTCAAAAAGTATCGATTGAGGACAAGGACCAAAAATGTCGACGCCCAAAAAAGATCCGAAGTACTTGTCGTGCAAACTTTTCCGCGGCGCAGTTTTTATAAACATGGTTCCGGAAATCCTTCCTAAGGGAGATACAGCCCTTTGAAATTTAGTAAGGATTTACAGTTTTTATTTTATAACAAAAGAACGGTGGTGTCGAAATGAACAAAAGTAACCACTCTAGATGTACTTTTCATTGGTGTAAATTTTATTTTGATAGGATGTTAGGAAGGGGTAGTTTTGTTTAAGGCTGGAAGTATTTTGCACCCCAAATTTATTATTTCGGGTCTTTTGTAAATTTAATACCAAGTTTAGCATCTTTCGGGTTTTATACGCAAAAAAGGTACTCATCTTTACATTATTTTAATTAAAAAACACACAAAATTGAAACATACAAATCAGAGCAACTGCTGGAAATGGTTGCCCTTCAGCTACAATACAGGCTTGACAACGTCAATCATCGACAGCCGGACACGCTCAAGAATTCCAGGAGTATTCCGAATTACATCAAAACTGTTGATGATACGTTCACGAAGAACATGAACGGTAGGAACTGGAGTAGTATAAACTATATTTTTTAGGTGTCCCCATAAGAAGTAATCTAACGGGTTCAAATCGGGAGACCGTGATGGCCACGCAACAGGTCCTCCTCTGCCAATCCAACGATTCGGATAATTATGGTTGAGGAATTCTCTAGCAACAAGACTAAAATGGGCCGGAGCACCATCGTGCATAAACCATAAGTCACGGCGTATTGCATACGGCACCTCGTCCATAAGCTCAGGTAGATTTTCTTCTAAAAAAAATCCTATAATTTTGTCCATTTAATGTTTCTGGCAAAAACATTGGTCCTATTAAATAATCCCCTACAATACCCCCCAAACGTTACACGAAAATTTTTGTTGATGTCTGGAATCTTGAATAGCATGAGGATTGTTGTCAGCCCACAAATGGTCGTTATGAAAATTTATAATTGAATCTCTGAAAAATTTTGCCTCATCCGTAAAAAGCACTAAACACTGAAAATTTGGATTAATGCATTGTTGTAAAAACCACTGACAAAATATCACTCGTGGCCGAAAATCAGCCTCAATTAGAGCCTGCACTTGCTGAATGTGGTATGGGTACAATAGCTGTTCATGTAGAATTCTCCATACTGTCATATGCGAAACACCTACTTCTTCAGCTACCTTGCGCGTGCTACTTTCAGGAGTCTCCATAATTCTGTTGAGTACATCCTCTTCTAATGCCGGTGTTCGTGTATTTCTTTGAAGCCCACAATCGCCACTATTACGTTGGAAAGATCCTTTTCACGAAGACGACGATGGACTGACGCAAAAGTATTCTTATTTGGGCATATTCTATTGGGATACGTGGCAGCATACAACCGACGAGTCAAATTGAATTGCCATTTGCACGTCCATAAGTGAAATGAATATCTGTCCATTCTTCGTTGGTAAAATTCATTATGTTAATTAATTAAATTAAGTACCTTCTAACTTTAACAATAATTAATAACTTATAAATTATAATAGTAACTGTCACTTACTTAGTGAATAAAATCGCAGCCTGCTCGGATAATAGCTGCTGTAATTCATTATTAAAAATTGTAGTGCATAATAAGTTTTAAGTCCAATTTTCTCGAAAACCGTTGTCTCTAGCGATTTAAAAGATGAGTACCTTTTTGCGTATAAAACCCGAAAGATGCTAAACTTGGTATTAAATTTACAAAAGACCCAAAATAATAAATTTGGGGTGCAAAATACTTCCAGCCTTAGACAAAACTACCCCTTCCTAACATCCTATCAAAATAAAATTTACACCAATGTAATCACAATGAAAAGTACATCTAGAGTGGTTACTTTTGTTCATTTCGACACCACCGTTTTTTTTGTTATAAAATAAAACTGTAAATCCTTACTACATTTCAAAGGGCTGTATCTCCCTTAGGAAAGATTTCCGGAACCATGTTTATAAAAACTTTTTCATTTTTTCAATCCATATATTACGCTCTTAAAGTTTGGCCACGTCTTTCAGTTACACCCTGTATAAAACGTTTTTTTCTACAACTGACACAAAAATATGTCATTAAAGTTTCAATAAACCGTTAATAAACATTTTTTGGTACATGCTCTGCAAAATGATAGTTTAGAGGACTCATTTGAGTCCGCAAAATGGTACTTTAGCGGACTAGACCTTTAAAAGTTTTAGCGGACTGGTAGGTAACTTAGCAACCCTTTAGAATATTGATTTATTTTTATTTACAAATTATGGTACAGAACAACTATCTAAATATTTAAATTAATTATTATTATACAAAACACCTACTTTGGAAGATGAAAATGGAAATGGCAGTTTTTGACGTTTTTAAAACTCTTTCCATAAAATGAAAGGGCATCTTGAGTTTGTTTTTGTATGTTTGAAGCAACTGATAAGGTTGATGAAGTCGATTTTGACAAAACCGTGCAATTATCAGGCGGTAAAGATGATGTTGATGCATCGGATTCTTTTTGTCCTATGATTAAATTCGTTACTTTCTTCTTTTTTTCTATTGAATCTTCGATGTAAGATTCTGCGACAGCCGACGAGCCCCAACCACCTAGCCGCTTCAACGTTACCAAATCAGCTCCTGCATTAGTAACAAGCGTGGCGGACGTACGCCGGAAGCAGTGACCAGTATACAGCTCCGGATTTGACAGTTCCAGAAACTCTGTTACCTTTGCGGGCATGTTTCCAAAAGAATGTACCAACCCGCTGTACGGTGCATTTTTGGTTTTGATATGCCACAAAGAAATAATCATGAGTTACATGTTGTGGAAGTAGACGAGCATATTTAAGGAATAATTCCAGGGGATTGATAACTTCGCCCTCAGCAGTCACCGTAAATACTCTCTTGCAATTTGTCTTCGCATTGGAAAGAGTGATTATTAAAGAATTCGAATGTTCTATAATGTCAAACTTCTAAAGAATGTAACTCCTCTCTCCTACAGGCTCCACAAATGCCAATGAGTAAAGCAACCTTATTTAAAAAAAAAATGTTAAAAACGAAACCTAATATTTGAAAATTTCTCACCTTTATCATCAGGTACATATCGTCATTGGCCTCCTTGAAGAACCTGTTCATTTCATCTCTCGACAGCACTTTCAATTTCTTCGGCTCATATCCCACTGCTTTGCGTTTCAATAAAGCCAGTACCCTCTTATAGTTTCCAACATCTAGGTTTTCTTTCACAGACAAAGTCACTTTCAGCATCGAGAATTTTGACCAAAGAGACGATGGTTTCAAAACCTGCGACTAAGTACGACCAAATATAAATATCTATATTATGTATATATTATATTATGTCAATAATCACTGCAAACATAACTAAACACACTAAAATTATAAACACGTGCACATAGTCGACAATTTCCGAGAGCGTTAACGCCAAAAAAAGAAGAATTTTCGTCATTTTAACGGTTTGGGGTTTATTTGTATTTGCACAGCTGAAAGGAAATTAAATAAATTTTTTCACCGAAATGTGTCAAGTTTTTGTCAAACATCAAAGTTTTCATAAAACGCATCATTTTGAACTAATTATCAATTTTTGAATAAAGCGCAGACCTCTTCACGTGTTTCCTTGGAATAAATTCAGGACTCGATGCCATTCCAATGAAACTGAATACTAGAGTTTGAGGTTAGGACACGATTTTATTTGCAAGTTGTGCAGTCGTCAAATACGCTTTGTTCACGATCTGCAATTACATATCAAATATGGAGGGAAATGAAACTCAACACGAAGTGGAAATCCATGAACAGCAACCGGAAGAGGAGGATGATTCCACATGTTCATCATGCGACCCCGTTAGACATTCTGAAGAAGATCGGTCAAATTCAATGTGGATATATTGCGACAAATGTGATCGCTGCTATCACGGAATTTGCGTTAACCTTTCAAATGAAGAAGTTGCTAATCTTGGAAAGGATTCGACGAAATGGTTCTGCCCCAAATGTCCTCCAGAAAGGAACCACAAAAATGGGTTTTTCTGCCCCCACTGCTCAGACGAGTTCACAACTTCAAGAGGTCTAAAGATTCATTTATCAAAAAACATAAAAATAGGAAACCTATTTTGAATGTCCACCGGGCGAACAGGATTTCATCTCCCTCATCTCGTCCTTAAAATCTAATGTTCCTATTCTGAAACGAATCCCAAGCGGAGCCAGGAATGCAGCAGCTTGCAGACTTGCTAACATAATTGAAGAATGTCTTACAGAAAACTCGCTTGAGGTTTGGAAAGGACTGCTACTTTTCTCGTTTCAATGTCTTCGGATCCCGGATAGGCAAGGCAAAAGATCGCTAACCTCCTTGGTAAAAGAACATGTATCATCTCAGTCAGTTCCCAAAATGTCACAGCGTCTAAGAGAAAAACGTGTAGCTGGGAGAAAAGAGTACAACGTAAAATGGATGATCATGATCTTAAGGGGCCCTTCGAATTCTGTGCTCGAATGACACTCTTGCTCCGATTAATGAGGATACATTTTCAAAACTAAATGTCCTACATCCTGGGCCATCCCGACCTCTTGATTTACCAGAACCTCCGAATGAGACAACGCCACATTTGGAAGTAGACGAGAGAGTAGTTTCCAAAGCTATCTCATCTTTTCCTCCGGGATCTGCATCAGAATTGATGGTCTTTCGCCTCAACACTTGAAGGATTTAACAGCAAAATCCGCAGGCGAACAAGGGAAGCGTCTTCTGAAGCTAATCACAAAGTTGGTAAATTTGATGCTAAAAGGGAAGTGAATCTGGAAATCCAAAAATATGTATTTGGTGCCAACCTTTGTGCCTTAAATAAGAAAGGAGGTGGATTACGCCCTATTGCAGTGGGTTGCACAGTACGAAGATTAACTGCAAAATTGCTTGCTTAGAGAGCCGGGACGACTGCTCCACTTACTTCCAACCCCATCAGCTCGGGTTTGCTACAAAACAAGGATGCGAGGTCATTGTTCATGCGACTCGAACGTTCATTGATAACCACCTTAATTCAAACTCGGTAATAGTCAAAATCGATTATAAGAATGCCTTCAACTCCGTCGAAAGAGATTCCATCCTACAGGAAGTAAAAAGCCACGTTCCACAAATATACCCGTTTATGTAGCAAAGTTACTCGTCACCGTCGCTGCTTTTCTTTGGGGACAAAACAATAGAATCTCAAGTGGGAAGTCAACAAGGCGACCCTGCAGGACCATTAGCCTTTAGTTTGGCAATCCATCCAATTATCCTTTCTCTACAATCGGAATTTCGACTTTTTATCTTGATGATGGGACAATAGGAGGGATCCTGTTACAGTTTTGAAAGATGTAGAAAAGCTGATTCAGGAGTCTAGTAAGATTGGTTTGACTGTCAACCCTTCCAAATGTGAATTGTTTTTTACATCAGGGAGTATTGACCATGAAATCCAGAGCAAATTCCAGGAACTTCTACACGGTATCCGCACAGTGACACCTCAAGATCTAGAGTTGTTGGGAGCACCCTCTGCGATGAAGGAGTTTCGGACGCATTATTAGAACGCCTCGAAACAATGAAGGCAATGTTTGGTCGTTTGAAGAAACTTTCCGCCCACGTCGCATTCTTTCTTTTAAAAATTGTCTTGGGATTCCAAAGCTACTATATACATTACGTACCACTCCTTCATGGATGCATCCAAAAGTTTTAGAAGAAATAGATGCCGCAATGAAAGCTTGTATGGAAAACATACTTAACATTTCACTGGACGATAAACAGTGGAAACAAGCTAGTTTACCTTTACGACACGGAGGATTGGGAATTAGAAAATGTACCGATCTTAGCCTACCAGCGTTCCTAGCGTCTTGTTCTGGTGTAAAGTCAGTCGTCTCCAACATACTAAATACTACCGTTGACGATCTGTCCATTCACAAAAACAATGAAGCACTGGATTTATGGAAAGCTAAACATGAAATGGTTCCTCCAATCCCTGAAGCACAGATAAATTGGGATTCGATTGTAATAAAAAGCAGTTGAAGAGGATCTAACATTTGAGACGGACACGGACAAGGCGAGATTAGCTTCTTTGCAGTGTAAAGAAGCCAATGCTTGGCTTGATGCTTTCCCTTCCAGAAACATTGGAATGCTAATGGACAACAATCAACTACGCATTAGTGTCGGACTACGTCTTGGATGTGACATTTGCCGCTCATATACTTGTTTATGTTCCGAAACTGTAGATAGCAAAGGATTGCATCCCTTGAGTTGCACCAAAAGTAGTGGACGATTTTTCAGGCATTCGGAAATAAATCAAATCATCAAACGAGCACTATCATCATTAGAAATCCCTTCTATACTGGAACCGACTGGAATATCCAGAAATGATGGAAAACGTCCTGATGGAGCCACACTCGTACCTTGGGCCAGAGGTCAATGCTTGGTATGGGACGTTACTTGCGTCGACACATTTGCTCCCTCTTATTTGCCCAAAACTTGCTTAGAAGCCGGCGCTGCAGCTGAAATCGCGTGCAAACGCAAACATTCAAAATATTCTAAAATAAAGGATGATGGCAACATTTTCAAAGCTTTTGCAGTGGAGACAATGGGAGCTTGGAGTGAAGAAGCGAGGAGTGGATGGACATTATTGGAAAGAACCTCAATTTTATCTTTGGCGATCCGCGTTCTAAATACTACCTAACACAACGCATTAGCATGGCCATTCAACGTGGGAACGTAGCGTCAATCCTCGGATCTCTCCCCACCACCGTCCTCATGGAGGAGATATTTTATTTATAATACTTTAATTTAAAGCTGTTGGTTGTTTCAACAACATATTCCATGTGCAATTTATTGTGTGATGTAAAATTTGTTTTTGTTTATTATGTATATTATAAAATATAAATATAAGTATGTGTAGCATCAGCGCAATCAGTATGAGCTGACAAAATAATTTCAATTGAACAATTGTACCACAAAGTCGGAATATTTGTAGGAACTTACCTTTTCATCCAGATAGGTCAACATCACATCTTCATTTACAAGATTCACATGATTTTTTCTTCCCTCAACAAATAATTCATATTCCTTCTCATACTGGGCTCGAGACTTACGCCGGAAGCAAATTCAGGACAATATCTTTAGCTTTTTCCGAAATTACGAGCGGAACATCACACATTTGAAAATTAATTATTTATTATTTATTTGTTTGATTGCCATGATCACGTAACGATATCTATGTTTTTACATTACACTTGTGTCTCATCGGTTTTTAGAAGATAATTTGTAAAAACTAGTACCAAAAAATATTGTATCATCACGTACGCAAATAGTTTTAGCGGACTCATCGGTTTTACCGGTAAAAACCAATCGTCCTCTAAAACTTATTTTTTCCATTACTTGATACATAAAATACTATTACGCACTAGATTTTAAATTTATTCTTAGGTACAAATTTGAACAAAATTTACTTATTTATTGTAATAAATATTGATAGTGAAATTGGAACACTTCTTCACTAGCTTCACACTGTGTGACACTTCTGCTGCACTAATGTTAAAATTGCCGATGAGGTCACAAGCGTTTGTTGCTTCGATGTCGTTGCAGAAGGTTAGTTTCCAACTTGGTCGGAGATGAACGGCGTGTTCAATATTTTATTTGCAATTTCAATCTTGTTATTTAGAAAGTCTTCAATGAATTCTTCCGCTACGGTGAAAAACTTCCAACCCCCGTGTCTTTTAATAGTCTTTACCAGCATTGGCCAGAAAAGTATTCTGCGACAAGCGCCGTAGACTCTCAAAATCAGAACCGTCTGCAAACGATAGTTTTTATTAAAAAGATTTTTACCTTCATCAACAAATAATTCGAATCGTCTGCTTAAGTCATAAATTTTTCGATGTCATCCTTCGCCAGAATAGCAGATTTTTTGTCACAATAGTCGACACTCTTACTTTTTAAGTAGGGAATCAATTTTGGAATTTAATTGCCTCGATTTTTGTCTAGGTATGCTAGTATCACATCTTCTGTAATTCCTTGGACCTTCTTTTCCAGGCACCAGTCTTTAACTGAAGAATATGTTTTTTCATAAACCGCTTTCGACTCCGTGGGTAGTAAACTGTCAATTGCTGCCTCCGCATCGTGAAGCAATTCAACAGAGGAATCCTTGAGGCGGTCCAGCCTTATCCTAGTCGCTACTACTCACAATTTCAAACAAAATTATGCACTGCACGTACAACCAAATTATATTTTTGGCAATGGCGTTGATTGTTTGAAAAAATGTTTACGTCTCCTTAGCTAGCTACTCCACAGGGAGGCTTGACCATCTCATTATATGGAGAGATTTTATAATTTTTTTAAATTTATATTGTCTATCGATCTATTTGAAAGCAGTTGTAGAAAAATCGTTGTTTATATTTCGTGTGTGAAGTTTCTTTTAACGGTTCGATTGGATCCATCTCACCTTTTTTTCCCTTAAGCAGTCTACCAGTGTGGTTCCGGATGCACCGCAGCCTAAAAGACTTATTGTGCGTCCTTTGGTTGTTAATCGACGTATCCAAATTCAATACCCTGCCTAATAGGTGCAGGTCGTTGGCTGGATATGTATTTAACTCTTCTCATCTCACCTTATAAGATATGCTTTACGTACTTAATATAAAAATATCTATTTTTAAATAGTTACTTATAAAACTAATTATGAGGGTCACTCTGAAATTTTTGAGATACATCAAGAGCAGAACGATTAAAAAATCAGCAAGAAACTCTCAAATTGCTGAACAAAGGGGGTCTTCGCATTATTTCTAAAATTGTAACATGTAATGAAACTTATATACCCTTTTATGACGTACCAACGCACCAAGAAAGTAGAATATGGGTGTATGAAAATGAGCCACCATCAACTATGGTGGAAAACAGCGTACAATGAAAAATGTTATGTACGCAGCTTTTTTTCAGATGCACAGGTTTAGTCAAGGCAAATAAGCTAGAAGCAAAGAGCATTTGCTAGAAGGTCAGAAGACCGTTTGACTAGTTGGTACATCACACAATCTTTGCCTGAAGTTCTTCGAGACGTCCATATCAGAGGTTTAATGCTTCACCAAAACAATGCCTTGTCGCATACAGCTGCTGTAACGTTGAAATATTTAAAAGACAACAATATTAAAGTTATGGAGCATCCCCCGTATTAACCGAATGTTGCAATGGTGCGACTTTTGGTTGTTTTTTAAACGTAAAAAAAATTTGCGTGGTCGCCGTTTTCACTCAGAAAATAAAATAGATGTGGCGGTGAAGGAGTATTTTGACTCCATTTTGAAAAACCAGTGGCTGGATGCATTCCATCAATAGAATATTCGTTGGCAAAAATGCATTGATGCAGCAGGTGGGGACTACTTTGAGCACACTTAAACTTATGTAAATATATTTTAAAAATAAATCGGTAGGTATCTCAAAAATTTCAAGAGTGTCAGAGTCTTTTTGTTGCAACAGATGCGATATCAGGTTTAGGGAGCGCGTAGGATAGGAAGAACATTTCTCTGGTTGTATCAAACGCCTAAAGGTAGGTAATTTTGAATACACCGAAGTATCCCATTATCGTACTGTATTCAAGAAACAATTTTTTAAAATTAAATAGTGAACACTAAACCACAGCATGATAAACATAAAGCAGCGTTTTAAACCGAATAAAATCGCTGCAAGATCATAGTTTTTAAATAATAACTTTAATTAGTAACTTCAAAGACGCTGCCCGAGATACTACTGTATGTTTATTATGCTGCGACTAATCTATCCCAAAACATCTAAGACTTATATACAGGGTGCGGCAGATAAACCGTCAATTAGAAATATCTCGGGAACCACTAGCCCCAAAAATTTGAAAATTTGGTACTGTGCTTTCAAGATTAGGAGACACTCGGCTAAAATATTTTTAAGATGACGGCACATCGGTTATACCGGAAGTAGATGTCAACTTCCATATTTTAAATGGGAAACCCTGTATATTATTACATTTCCAGACTCTGTATAAAATTATGAATTCTGTTTGTGAATAACATTATACACTTAAACCCAATAGTTCTTCAGATGTTTGAACTTTTATGTCAAATTTAAGTTTTCTGACTAGAAAATAATGGTACTTTTTTCTCATATACAGAGTGTCCCACCGGGAACGCCATCGATAGATTATAGGAAAACTGTACATGGAAAAATTTGAAAATTTGGTAGTATACTACCATCGACGGGAAGTAGGTGTCAATTGCTTATTTTAAATGGAACACCCTATATATTATTCCATTTTGAATTTTGCACAAAATTCTAGACACATTTTGTGTATAATGTCCTATACCTAAGTCCAACTGTTTTGAACTTATTTTTAATTTTGTCAAAAATGACGTTTTCAGAGCCTAAACAAAATTATAAAATTTTCCTATACTAATGCCTTTTATTATTTAATTGGAATGGGTTTCCTTGTAGTGGGAGACCTATTTTAGTAGGCTATGTTGATATTTTGATAATAAATTAATACAGGGTGATCAAAAAAAAGGATTTAAATTAAATTCAAAAAACATGTCAAAAGTCAAATTTTTCCCATGTACAGTTTTCCTATAATCTATCGATGGCGTTCCCGGTGGGACACCCTGTATACCTAACACATAATTATTTGGTTTGAATTTTTTTTCTCGTAGAAGGTGTACTGTAATAGTCTGTAAATTAAGCAATTGATTTTATTGATACCGAGTGTTCGAAAAAGATGTACAAAATTTAATATGAAAAAACTGCTGAAACTTGCGTTTTTCAAATAAACCCCCTATTTTTATTACTTGCCGCCATTTTAAAATATTTTTGCCGAGTGTCCCCTAATCTTGTAAGCACAGCACCAAATTTTGGTATCACTGGTTCTCGTGATATTTCTAATTGACGATTTATCTGCCACACCCTGTATATAAGTCTTGGATGTTTTGGGACAGATTAGTTGCAGCATAATAAACATACTGTAGTATCTCGGGCAGCGTCTTTGAAGTTATATAAGCGAAAAAAAAACTTATCGACTTCATATACATTTATTTTAAATTCCTGAATCAAACATTATACTTCTAAAAAAATAGTAAAAATAAATTTCTTTATAACAAGGGCAATAATAAAACGAAGTCATCAATTTTAGGAAATAACAAAGCAAAATACCATGACAACATTTTATTCTCCAACAATATCTGCAAACAATTCTGTAACATTAACTTTGCTGTCTTTCTTTGCAACAAAATTATTCCAGTCCTCCTTGTTTCTTTTGTACAATTGTAAATTAGTTTTGGACGAGATTATTTTCCCAAATTGCGTATTTGACCATGCTCCATCTTTATGAGAAAGTTCGTTCATAATAACTTTTTGATTCTTCAAATTTGAAACGTTCCATATACCTTCAAAACTCCTAGATCCGTACTTATCGCTCGCTAAGTCTTGATAACTACCTTGTAATTTTCGAAATAATTTTTCCCTACTCTTTTCACCAACGTAATGGCTTTTAACAAATGAATCTACAATGTGATTGCCCATTCGATTGCAGAATAATTTTTTTAAATCATTTGTGTCAATGCTCAGTATACTGTTAATTATTTTAATTGGTTTGTTGAACTCTAGGATAAGTTGAATTATAAGTGTACCATGTAAATTCAACTTAGCATTTTGCAAATCTACATCTTTATTCTCCTTTAAAAACCCACGTTTAAGATTTTTACATAAACACATGACAATGTCTGTTTGATGAGCTTCAGGCTCATAGCAATTATAATGTTTCATGATATTCTGTAACCAAGTCAATCTTCATAATTAAAACTTAATTATAAAGGTACAAACCTGTACAAAGACGCCTTGTTTAGTAGAAAGCCTTTTACACCCTTGACCTATGGCTAAAATAATACCACTATGACCTGCATCAATATTTCAGAAAAACTGTCAGATAATTCATCAAAGATAGATTCGAACTAAAAAAACTGATATTAGTGTATTATTTTCTAACAAATCCGTTAGTTACCTCAGTCTTTTCCTTACAGTGATTTAAAAGTTTTTGTACAGCAAAATTTGTACTTTTCAATTTAGATAATGTCGGTAACTTATTAACAAAACACATAGCATATATTTGTGTGTACAATTTTGATCTTGCCACTTCTATGCTAGTTTCTAACAGCATTATCATTGATTTTGAGGTAAATGCATCTGGTAATGGAGCAGTGGATGTTGTTTTAACATCAGTCTCTGTCACTTTAGTGAAAGATTCATTTAATAACTTAACTAAATACATTTTTAATAACTTTTTATCAACTTTTGCAAAGCTGCTAACATAACTTGTAAAAGTCCCGATGTTATTTCAGAATAAGATAAATCATTAAATTGAGGCCAAGAGATTAAGCGCAAACCATATTCTTTCACAATAGGTAAATATTCCTCAGATGAATCGGAATCTAAGCATGCCAAATTTTTTACCACTGAACGTATAATATGGTTACCATATTTATCCCAAACATAATCTTCCAAATTATTTAATAAAAATTTACTTATTTTTATAGTAGTCATCTTACAGTGCTCTCCTAAAATCGTTATCAACATTTTTGTCTAAAGATTTCTGGCAGGAAATATCAACAAGGGTTTGAAGTACATGACTTGCAAAAGGATCACAACATAATGGTCTCAAGTCAGATAAAAGTACATCCATGTAATTTTTCAGTGAAATCACTAGCAAAAGGGAGAAATGTTTGTATCACACTACATCCTACCTGGTTACAACAACAATTATTTCTTGACCTTCTGTGTGTTGAAAAACATTATTTACAAATATAGCTAAAAACCATTGTCTTAAGACGGGTTATTGATAACATATTTACATACATTTCTCCTCGTCTGATGGAAATCCTTCTTTGTAAACTTCTAATATACGTATGAAGTATTGATACGTATCAGCATCGAGTTGAGTTCCACGACCGTACATTCCTTTTTTTCCATAACCTTTGGCATTTTTTAAAAAGTTCTTCTTTCTTTTACGTTTGTAACGTATTTGTTCCTCAAAATTAGAAGACATTAGATAAGAAATTATTTTTAATGCGAGTTGTAAACAGAATAGTTAGGTTAGGTTATAACAAACATGTGTGCGATATAGTAAGTGAACATAGTTACAGAGTGCGTACAAATTTAAGCGATTATGAAAGACTTCACAAAATATACATATATGTATGGATGTTGGACTATTCCATAGGATATATTCAGTACTTGAAACCGAACTGCTTAGTAATTAATACACTGATGTAGATTTTCTGTATTAAACCGCCTGATTTGATAGATGAATAGTTGTATACTACCTATTTAGTGTAAGTAACAAGAAAAACTTTTTGTGGACAAAACGTATCAAATATATGATGGAAAAATGGAAAAGAAGGATTAACTTGATTCGGGCTCTGATACACAAATGTGTCTTCTGTTTTACAGAAGCTACATTAGGTTCATTTACAAATCTTAAACAACTACAACAAATACAAACTAAATCTATTAAGGTATACATTGGTGCAATGAAATCTTCAAGAAACGAAGCGATGTTGGCTGAGGCACAAGAACCACCTTTAAACATTAGCAGCACTTTTTTAGCTTAGAAATAAGTAGATAGCAGGACAAGTGTTCAAACTTTTAGTTGTCTAACTAACAGATATTGGAGAATAAAAAAAATCCTCCTCTAGGGGATGCTTATCTCCAAAATAAATGATAAATTCCAAAATATAACTTCTAACAATTCATTCTCTATTTTTAAGTTACCATATAACTATTTTATCAAAAAACCTGCAGTTATATTACCAATGTACCGGTTTTCAACCAAAATTTATTGAATTTTAGAAAAATCTTGTGTAAATTGTACGCACATACTACAGGTTGATTGTATATTCAGGCCATTCAGGGCCACTTGATTTACTGTTTTATTATCCAAGATAGACAAAAAGTTTATTAAGAAAAGTTTTACAAGTATACAAGATTTTCAAACTTTATACAAAATGGCTGACTTCCGGTTTAAGCGGAAATGACATCAACTTTATTTTTTAAATAAATCATTTAGTATTTTTTTGTCTAAAGTGATTACTTCTTAAATTCTCTTTAAAAAACTATAACACAAGTATACCGCTAAAGTTACTAATAAATTTGTTATTTATTATTTAAAGTCTAAAGAGATGCTTTCAGATTGTATGAATGTAAGCTTTCGCGGCTGTTGTCACTAAGATTATTATCTTTCGGGTTGAGCCTGTTCGTCTTTCTTTCCCTTCGTTCTCTGCTTGGTTGGCGAAACGTCAAGCAGAGAACGAAAGAAAGAAAGACGAACACGACTCAACCCGAAAGATAATAATCTTAATGCTTTCGATTGGTTCAATTAATCTTAGGAGGCTGTAAAACTAATGTGCTACAACGGTCAGAATACGTATGCAACAAAATGGGGGGCATTTTAAACATTTGTTAAACTAGTAATTTTTTTCTTGTTGTTGTTTGGTTAGAGATATTTATAAGCTGTTATTTATATTAGCTGTTTTCTGTTTTCATAAGTTGCAAAATATTAAGTTGATCGACTGCTGTTACATTGTGATTTTGTGATTTGTGACTTTAAACGATATACCTGTTTTATAGTTATATACAGACTACTAACAATCGTATTCTGACCGTTGCACATTAGTTTTCACGCCTCTTAAGATTAATTGTACCAATCGAAGTATCTCTTTAGATTTTGAATAATAAATTACTCATTTATTAAGCCTTCAGCGCTATACCTACTTAGTTTTTTAAAGAGAATTTATCAAAAGAATCACTTTAGCTTAAAAAATACTACATGATTCAATTAAAAAAATAAAGTTGATGTCATTTCCGCTTAAACTCAAAAGTCATTTTTGCAAATTGGAAAATACTGATCTTGTATACTTATAAAACTTTTCTTAATAAACTTTGTCTATCATGAATAATAAAAGTAAATCGCAGTACCTAAATTTAAATCAACCCGTATGCGGATAATAGATCTAGAAAACCAAATAATGTCAAAAGAATGAAAAAATATATATATGGGCCAAGGGGGACATAGGTACTAAAATAAAAGGAAATAGAGGTAGCTGACGAATTAGCCAAAAATGCAATTAATAAAAATAATATCGGTGTAAAAGTTTTGACAAGATCAGATTTCGCGTGTGAGCTCAAAAAATTCGCTCGAAGAGATTGGGAGAAACATTGGGAAGAAAACGATGTCAAAACGTCAAAAAATGACTAAATCATTATACATCCTGTACTACCAAAAACTATTAGTCAAATAATCACTAATACAAAGTGGCGTAAATTCACGTCAATAGTTACACGAATGAAACTGAATCATGGTAGTTTCTCAGCATACTTACACGGATTGGGTTTATAAGATTCCCCCTCTTGTGATAATGAATCAATAGCAGACTTAAGCCACATTTTTTTAGCATGTGACCGTTAATACTGTGGAACGTAAAAACTCCTTCTGTCTACCTATATGTTTGGATACCTTCCTTTTTATGGTTTACTTCATTGTAAAATGCCCTAATAGACTTGTAGGGGAGAAATTAGTGTCCCAAACTTAACCATAAGTTAATATAGAGCATAATAGTATATTAAAGAACTAGTTTCAGAAGACGCATTTTATAAGACGAGTACAGAAAGTACGAGTGTGCTAAAATACCTTCTGTTGCGAATCTCTTTGCTACTGTTTTTTCTATTTTGGGCTTTTCAGATTGATTTTAAAATAAAATTTTGCGAGTTTTTTAAATTTAGGAATTTTGAAGTGTAATTGCTAAGTTGGCAATATTTTCATTAAACTTTGGTTTAAATGCTAGTTTAATTTCAATGATTGATATCATCATATGTTTCATTAAAAAATGGGTAGAAATAAAAAACAAGTATTTAAATAAATCTACTAAACATTAATTATGATTTAAATATTATGCACACCGAACTTTTGTAATTTGACAGTTTCTTGGACGTTAATCAGTGTTACCACCGTTCGAAATAAAAATTGTTCTATTTCTAAAAAGAACTCGAATTTCTATAAAAGAATCTATTTGGGTGCTTTTTATAGCTCTGTAAGTGCGACCCAAATAGAAAAAATTCATTAAGCTCAACCACAGAATGAAACTTGATTATTGTTGCTCTTATACAGCTTGATTTTAAATAATAAAATATTTTACTTGTAATAACTGTATTATGCCACAATATATGTTATTGATAATATTTACCTAAAACAAAAAAAAATCAAAAAAAAGTCTTCAAACGGAGATAATACATAATTTACAATTTACAATAAGTATTATATGCAAGGACTATGTTAATAGAAATGTAAAAGCTGTTCTGAGATTAATGAGCGCAGGTTCAGGTCAAGTCTCCCACACTGAGTGTAACTGAAGAAACATTTAGTGGTGATATTACAGGCTGTCTCTAAAATACGCCTAAGCCGGGCAACTTTGTTATTTATAATATTTATATGCCGAATTTAGGCGTCCGGGCCTCTAGTTCATGGACACAAACGTGTAAGACTTAATCTTTATGCCCCATCTTGTTGACCACAGCGTTCTATTCAACTCAACAATAGGTAATTTATGTAAAAAAGTTTCGGGTTGTTCACATCGATTATTTGATGAACATTTTCTTAATTGCCTGTTAAGTCTGTGAAAAACGATTAATAAATCTATTACCCAAACGCCACACCACACATTCCCAGTAAACCTCTTCGCTGAAAATTTGTTTCGACGATAATTCGTGGGTTTTGGTTGGCTCACATTGTCGGTGGATATTTGCTGTTAAAAACACCATTGACATTGATAATGTACATTCGTACGACCAAATAATAATATTTGAATTTAAATAAAAACTGGCAAAATACTAACCTTCGTTTTCTATCGTTTTCTTCTAAGTTCCTGTAGCACCCCTGAGGAACGCTTTTTTCAATATTAAAGGTTATTCCGGTTCGGGTTATTACTTTATAATTTTGAAATCGTAAATATTCCGAAAACGGTACACAGTATCGAGTTTTATCCAGGAGTGTAAAATTGAAATGATGTTTACGTTGACTTGAGATGAGTTAGAGTAGCGATATCCGGATAACGCGTGTAGTAGTACCTAGTAGCGACTTGAGTGTGCAGAAATATTGAAGTACATTGAATAGAAAGACGATTTATAATTAGTAAATCGAATTTTGCAGATTGCAAGAAGGAAAAGAATAGCCTTAATTAGTGAGTAGATAGCGATATTAAGTAATTATGCGAGATAATGTTGTTAATCCAGAAAGTGCGGAACCGGACACAAAAAAGAAGAAATAGTGAAGAACTTTACAAGATTTTCAGAAAGAACAAAAAAACAATGGGGTCTGGGTAATAGAAGAAAGAGCTAGAGTGGAAAGGATTTAGAAAGGGAGGAACACGGAGCACGAAGAAAATGAACATAAGGAATTGTGTAGAAGAAAAGTTACAACAGGCAATAGAGATAAAAAAGGAGGTTAATTTGATAAAAATGGGAGGAAAAATAAATATATTGAAAAAATAAAAGAAATCTAGAAAGGTACCAATATATTTATTGATGATACAAGGACTTGACAAAAAGGAAAGTAGAGATACAAATCGAAAATAAGATCAGAAGCAAAAAAATTAGTAAAGCAAAGAAAAGTGTAAAAATAGGGTATAGGAAAATGTGGTATTAGGTGGAGAAGAAAGAAGATGGGATGAGAAGGAGGGTTATTGAGGGAGTAATTGAATTCACTTGAAAAAGCTGCGTGTTAGCGTGGCGAAACGTTGTAATTTTTAATATTTATTACACGTGTTAGAAACCCCAAAAGATTTTATTGCAAATATATATATATATGTATATGTATATATATATATAAAGGTACTAAATTTATAAAAAAATATGTTATTAATAACTTAAATGCTATGAAAATAATAATACCAGGTTTGAATCACAAAACTTAAATGAAATGTCAGTAACTAAGATTGTTCCTTTTTTGACTAATTGGTGAATGATAACCTAAACCAAAAGTAATAATTCCATGTAATTTATAACACTTGTTTTCATACTTCTGGTCATATACGTTCAGTGTTTGTTTGTCCATCATCTATTTATTTATATTTTGTACTGATGTGTGTTTTTATTTGACAATAAACAGTGGCCTGAGGAAGTACTCACCTTGAGTGCAAACGTTACGTGCCAAAACTCATACAATAGTTTTGTTGAATTGCCCCTCCTAAAAGAAGGTGAAACAACAATAAAAAGTGAAAAGTTAAAGAGGAAACATCCCTGTACCTGTTATAAGGTGTATTCATCAATATTTCAGGAAAGGCTGAATAAAGAGCTGAAGAAAAGGAATAATATGGGAGTGGCAGATTGGTTTTCAAAGGAGGAGGAGGACAATAGACAATGTGCGTACTAAAACAATTAATTAATAAAGAATTTGAAAAGCAGAAGTAAGAAAGTGTATGCGTTGTTCGTGGACATTAAAGCCGCGTTTGACAATGTAGACAGAGATAAACTGTGGGAGTTATTAAGAAAAAAAAGAAGGATAAGTGAAGGGTATAGAGGACATTTATAAGGAAACAAAGTGCAGGGTAAGGTTAGAGGAAATTAAGTGGGGATTTTGGACAAGTAGAGGATTGAGGCAAGGGTGTCCTTAGCCGAGTTTATTTTCGGTGTTACATAGGGAGTTGGAGGATACACTAAAAGGACATCAAGGGGAGGAATCGTGATAGGGAAGGTAAAAGTGTTTGTCTTGGCGTACGCGGATGATGTGGTGGTGGTGGCAAAAACTAGGGAAGAATTGATTGGAATGATAGAGACAGTGAAGAAGTTCATTGAAAGAAAAACAATGAAACAAATGTGGGAAAAACAAAATTGTTATCTTCAAAGGGAAAGGAGAAGAAAAAGAGGAATAGAAGTGGGGGATGAGGTGATGGAAGAAGTAGATGAAGTAGTATATTTAGGGTTTAGGATGAGATATGACAATAAGTACGAGGCACACGGCACACATAAAAAGACAGGAAAGAAAAGGAAAGAGAATAACAGGGCAGGTGTATGGGTTTAGGAGAGGACATTTGGAAAGGATGTTGTGAGAAAGAGGTGGGTATTTAAAAAATTAATAAGAAGCGTAATGATGAATGAGGCGGAGGTATGGGAATGGAATGAATGGAAAAAGACTAGAGAAAGTGCAAGATAGGTATGGGAAAGGGTATTAAAATTGGATAAGGAGATACCGGGGTATATAGTGGAAAAAAGTGGAAATGGAGAAAATAAGGATACACGCGGGGATGATAGCTGTGAAGTATGAAGAAGGTATGGAGAAGACAAGATGGGAGATAGTAAAAAGGTTTGGGGAAGAGATAAAGATGGAAGGATTAAATAAGGACAAGAAGCAAGGAGACTATACTATGAAAGAGGGTTATGCAGAGAGGAAGTAGAAGGAGGAGAAGAGAAGGGAGAGGAGTAGGAATAAGGGAAGAGATTAGGCAAAGGGATAGAGATACGCAAAACAAGAAAGGAGGAAAAGGATCAGGACGGGTAAATATAATGAGAAAGTATGATGGACTGGTGAGGGAGGATTACTAAATACTTGAAAGGAGACATGAATTTGAAAAAAAAGAATTGTGGCGAGGTTTAGATGTGGCAATGAGGAGAGGAAAAATAGATACTGGTTGGACGACGAAGAGGGAAGTGTAGAATGTGGAAAGGGGTGGGAGAATTTGGAACACTTGAGTAAAGAAATGAGGAACTAAGGAAGAGGAAAAACAAAGGAGTTATTAAGAGAAGGGGAGGGGTTGCGATGGATGGAGGAGGTGATAAGAAGGAGGGAAATAGTAATAGGACTAGATAGGGTAGAAGAAAGGAGAGGGTTAGGGTTTTATATTGTTTTATTTATGAATTGAAACCAATGCACTTTTGTAAATTTTTTTATAGAATTAAACAAAAAGAAAAATACATACAACCACATACAATACTGCTTTGTACGAACCGTGTAACTAGCGCCCTCTATAACAGTCAGATACAAAAACAAATTCATGGGTTGTATCAGCTTCGAATATATTTGTATAAAATTTCATTACAATGTCGCCAATAGTTCGGTTTTAACGTCCTTTATCTATGAATGCACGTATTAGTGTTACGAAAATTTTTAATAAACAATACTTTCATTTTTCTGCCAATCCTAAAACGAGGTCACCTTTTGAAACACCCTGTATAAAAAGAAACTAAAAAGACTAGAAAATAACTTTGCTGAATACAGACTAGAAGATACTGCAGCATTAGTTCTAAAAAGAATAAAAGTAGTAACCGAGAAAACAGTTACACAATACATAATGGATATAGAATGGGAGAGTCAACATGGAAACAATACATGTAATGAAACAAATAATCGGCAAGTAACGAGGAAAGAAAGAAGAGAAAAAGTGAAAGTATAGTAATTACAGTGAAACCAAAACCACTTAAGATAAGTAATTATCTTTTTCTTTGCTTTATCTTCTTGACCAGTGCTTTTACCTTATTTCTGTTGTTGACCCTTTGGTTTTTAAATTTATTATTCTTGTTTGCCTCTTGGCCTTGAAATACGCTCAATTTGGACCAGTCCTAAGCCTGGATAAAGTGTTTAATTAAAGATAAAAAAAAAATCAATTATCTCACAAACTGTTGCTCGGGGGGACATTTATCAAATAGTATACCACCTTTTGGGGCAGAAGAAGTTGGATCATAAATATATAAAACTTCATACAGGAAGTCTAAAAAGGTTTAGGACAATTAAAATGTAAAAAGTACTGTAGGTGGCACCGTTACCACAAAAATGAGGAACGGTTCTTAAATTCTCATCCCAAAAACCACTCAGTGCTCAGTTTCATTGACAAATAGTACAGCTATTAGAGAAAATTATCCAAGAAACCAATAATAAAATAGTTCTGTATTTCAAAACTATCAACTTTAGACTTAAAGGTAATTTGGTTTAAATTGGCATATTTTATTTTATGAATGAATATAGGATCCATTATTTAAATATTGGTTATTATGATATATAAACTATTTACGCTTTGAGAAATCAATATTTATTTATTTATTATGTTATGTTAATTTTGCTTCATTTAAATTAAATAAATAATAAATAAATAATATTGGATTGTTCATAGTAAATAGTTGCATTTTAGTCCCATAAATCTACAGGTGGAGCTCTATGTACACGAATATCGGAACACGCTGTATAATGAATGAAGAAAGAATCAATAGAGAAAGAAGGTTTGACATAGAATTTACCTCTAACTAAAGTGTTACCATAAAGGCGCCATAAGGCTAAACTGGCTCCAAAAATATTATATCAGAAACACCCGCTGAGGAGCCCAATACAGGGCAGATTTAATCAAAGTGTATAGTCTTATGTATAATCAAAAAACAAAGAAAGAGCGCCACTAAACCATTCCTTCTTTTCATATTTTATGTTAGCAGATGTCATCTATCTGCCTTCGGTTTCGAAAACTGTCAATAGAAACAAGTTTTTCAACTCACTTTTTTTGTGACGTTTGCTATGAGTAAAACGTGTTTGCGAATTGCTATTGTTTTAGAATGGTTGGAACTCAACGCTAAAATAAAACAAATTGTTACTTATAAGGTATTTTGAATTTGTGTCATATATGTTATATACCCATCAAAATAAATGCTGCAAACAATAACTAATGTTTGTTCCATTCTACAAGTAGCTCGTTAAATCTATGACAACTAGTCAGCTAGAGTCAGGAAATGCTTGATCCATCTTTTTAAAGTTAATAGCCTACAAAGTTTGTGTAATAATAAGAAGGAAGCTTTCATTTATCAAAACCGAGTGTGTATTTTAAACGTTGCTGCAGCGTTTTTAGGTTATTTCTATAGTTTGGTAAGCTTCCTGCGGGTGTGAAGGTTGTAAGGAACGGACTTGCCTTTGATATGCTTTATCAATTTATTTAGTCATTTAGACTTGAGAATGGTCCTAAAGTTACCAGGGAAGTGGATCGACAGATCGTCTCCACATAACTGCTGAGTGAGACACTGCAATCTCAAACAGTAAGACCAATGGCGCGAACTGAGTAGTACTATAGTTTAGTTTTAGCGCGCCGACGATCTACCAGAGTGTATTTGAAGAAAACCAACCGCACTATGGCTAACCTGTCACTTTAAACGATTCTGCGCAGGTCTTTGCTGACAAGCTTTTTGGTTACGCCACGCGAGTAGCCATAATTTTATCGGTGTGGTTGAAACAGACAAACACATGTGCTAATAGATGACCTTTATCGGTCGCAACCGATAAATTGTTTTTAAAATTGGGGTAGCACCGAATAATAATCCAGAAGTTTTTGGGATATAGATGTTATATAATTTCGAATATTTGATTTTGCCGTTTATTTAATAACAACATACCTTTGAGCGCAATTTGCAGCAATGTTTTGGCTTCTCCAATATAAAGATCTGCAAAAGTTTGTGATCACATTTGGTAAAGGTCTGCTGTAAAGATCTTAGAAAAACTATTGACAAATTTAGATTTCGACCTCTAAGTCAGTTTTGAAACTGAGAATTGAAGAGCACTCATCTCCCTATCGTTTTAGCCATACAGAGGAGAATATGAAAGTAATACTAATGATAATAAACAAGTGGAGAGACATGGTGGGTAATGCTGGCCATGCCATGCAAAATTGAATATTTGAGGGATCTTAATAGCTTATAAAAAAGAGATGGCAAGAGAACTACCAAACAGAACTGAGTCTCTGCATTTTTCAAGAAGGATTTAGTATTGGTCCAAAGAGTCAGTCCTGGGTATTGTGGTAGTGAATATTGATCATTTAAATGAGGAGTAATTTATATCGGTTCTTTCTGCTCAATGACGGGGTGGCGTCCACTGTTTCCTTTCTTTTTGTACTGAAATATGGCGCATCAAATGGGCTGAACTGACCATCACGTTCAATGACGCGCACTAAGAGCTGGATTTGCTACTTAAACTGCAAGTGGAGCGTGGCAAGACACTCACAGAAACTTCTAACAAAAAAAAAATTTGGCCTATAATTTGTATCTTCATTATTTGGCCAGTTATATGCTCGTCTGGTATGTTTCATACCTATCTGTTCTACTCTACACTCGATCAGCTAACAACAACTTTCTATTATTATCCTGATAACAGAAACAGCTGATCCTGATTCTTCACTTCTTTTTAAAATCAAACAAATTTTGTTCGCAAAGAATAAACTCGCACCGTTATCCGTAGCGTTTGAGAGCAAACAACCGTGCCCATTGTTTCGTTTATCAGTAGGTAGAATAATAGAATATAATTACAAAAAGTTTAGGTAACTGATTTTATAATCTTGACTTAAACTAATAAAAACGTAGTAAAATTCTTACCTTACAACTTACAAAAAAAAGTGTTACTTATGAGTGCCCATACATACATGTATTTATCTGATTTCACTGTAAATCGCAAAAACTTGACCATAATCATAAACAATTGCATTACATTTTAAAGCAATGAGTACTAAAATATTTTAGTGAGCGATTAGTCAGCAATATTATGCAATGGTTTCCTAATTGAAAATTTTATTATCAAACCTGATTAGTAAAGGTAATGATACATTAAATTGGGTATTTAATTAACCCGCCAAAACAAAATAGAACAGTTGGACAAATTTCATCGAATCCAATTGATGCGAAGATGGAGTAATGAGCTCACGATAATCATGAGTTCAGATTATCGAAAATTTTAATGTTCACGATAGCGCTAGCATTGTAGCAAAAGATTTTAAATTTTCAAGATTACGAAACTAGAGATATGTTAAACAATACTATTATATACCAAATCAGTAAAAGCGATTCTCTTTGTCGGTTGATTTATGTTGAGAGATATGGCCTGATAAAGACACTTTGCTCATGTGGTACGCGGTTATTTTTAATAAATAGCAATGTGTCAAACACAATTTGAATGAATTATTTTGTACGCTTTATGGTCACTCGTGACAATACAACGACAAACAAAACAATCATTTCCATTCCGTTGGTTTTCCAATGATTTGCGTTTAATAATCATCTTGTGAACCATACGGTCGCGATAAGCAAAGTATTGCATTTTATTAAGTGAGCAATACGTAACTTCTGAACTGGCATACCA